>NW_025556255.1:0-26750 GCF_020424385.1 Procambarus clarkii | reverse complement strand
TATATATATATATATATATATATATATATATATATATATATATATATATATATGTCGTACCTAGTAGCCAGAACGCACTTCTCGGCCTACTATGCAAGGCCCGATTTGCCTAATAAGCCAAGTTTTCCTGAAATAATATATTTTCTCTAATTTTTTTCTTATGAAATGATAAAACAACCCATTTCATTATGTATGAGATCAATTTTTTTTATTGGAGTTAAAATTAACGTAGATATATGACCGAACCTAACCAACCCTACCTAACCTAACCTAACCAATCTCTATAGGTTAGGTTAGGTTAGGTAGCCGAAAAAGTTAGGTTAGGTTTGGTTAAGTAGGTTAGGTAGTCGAAAAAACATTAATTTATGAAAACTTGGCTTATTAGGCAAATCGGGCCTTGCATAGTAGGCCAAGAATTGCATTCTGGCTATTAGGTACGACATATATATATATATATATATATATATATATATATATATATATATATATATATATATATATATATATATATATATATATATATATATATATATATATAACTGAAAACTCACACCCCAGAAGTGACTCGAACCCATACTCCCAGGAGCCACGCAACTGGTATGTACAAGACGCCTTAATCCACTTGACCATCACGACCGGACATAATGAGGTGATAGCCGAGGCTATTTGAACCACCCCACCGCCGGCACTCGGATAGTAATCTTGGGCATAGCATTTTACCAAATCACCTCATTCTTTGGGGCACACGTGAGGAACACAAATGCGAACAAGCCTGAATGGTCCCCAGGACAATATGCAACTGAAAACTCACACCCCAGAAGTGACTCGAACCCATACTCCCAGGAGCCACGCAACTGGTATGTACAAGACGCCTTAATCCACTTGACCATCACGACCGGACATAATGAGGTGATAGCCGAGGCTATTTGAACCACCCCACCGCCGGCACTCGGATAGTAATCTTGGGCATAGCATTTTACCAAATCACCTCATTCTTTGGGGCACACGTGAGGAACACAAATGCGAACAAGCCTGAATGGTCCCCAGGACAATATGCAACTGAAAACTCACACCCCAGAAGTGACTCGAACCCATACTCCCAGGAGCCACGCAACTGGTATGTACAAGACGCCTTAATCCACTTGACCATCACGACCGGACATAATGAGGTGATAGCCGAGGCTATTTGAACCACCCCACCGCCGGCACTCGGATAGTAATCTTGGGCATAGCATTTTACCAAATCACCTCATTCTTTGGGGCACACGTGAGGAACACAAATGCGAACAAGCCTGAATGGTCCCCAGGACAATATGCAACTGAAAACTCACACCCCAGAAGTGACTCGAACCCATACTCCCAGGAGCCACGCAACTGGTATGTACAAGACGCCTTAATCCACTTGACCATCACGACCGGACATAATGAGGTGATAGCCGAGGCTATTTGAACCACCCCACCGCCGGCACTCGGATAGTAATCTTGGGCATAGCATTTTACCAAATCACCTCATTCTTTGGGGCACACGTGAGGAACACAAATGCGAACAAGCCTGAATGGTCCCCAGGACAATATGCAACTGAAAACTCACACCCCAGAAGTGACTCGAACCCATACTCCCAGGAGCCACGCAACTGGTATGTACAAGACGCCTTAATCCACTTGACCATCACGACCGGACATAATGAGGTGATAGCCGAGGCTATTTGAACCACCCCACCGCCGGCACTCGGATAGTAATCTTGGGCATAGCATTTTACCAAATCACCTCATTCTTTGGGGCACACGTGAGGAACACAAATGCGAACAAGCCTGAATGGTCCCCAGGACAATATGCAACTGAAAACTCACACCCCAGAAGTGACTCGAACCCATACTCCCAGGAGCCACGCAACTGGTATGTACAAGACGCCTTAATCCACTTGACCATCACGACCGGACATAATGAGGTGATAGCCGAGGCTATTTGAACCACCCCACCGCCGGCACTCGGATAGTAATCTTGGGCATAGCATTTTACCAAATCACCTCATTCTTTGGGGCACACGTGAGGAACACAAATGCGAACAAGCCTGAATGGTCCCCAGGACAATATACAACTGAAAACTCACACCCCAAGTTGCATATTGTCCTGGGGACCATTCAGGCTTGTTCGCATTTGTGTTCCTCACGTGTGCCCCAAAGAATGAGGTGATTTGGTAAAATGCTATGCCCAAGATTACTATCCGAGTGCCGGCGGTGGGGTGGTTCAAATAGCCTCGGCTATCACCTCATTATGTCCGGTCGTGATGGTCAAGTGGATTAAGGCGTCTTGTACATACCAGTTGCGTGGCTCCTGGGAGTATGGGTTCGAGTCACTTCTGGGGTGTGAGTTTTCAGTTGCATATTGTCCTGGGGGTCGTGATGGTCAAGTGGATTAAGGCGTCTTGTACATACCAGTTGCGTGGCTCCTGGGAGTATGGGTTCGAGTCACTTCTGGGGTGTGAGTTTTCAGTTGCATATTGTCCTGGGGACCATTCAGGCTTGTTCGCATTTGTGTTCCTCACGTGTGCCCCAAAGAATGAGGTGATTTGGTAAAATGCTATGCCCAAGATTACTATCCGAGTGCCGGCGGTGGGGTGGTTCAAATAGCCTCGGCTATCACCTCATTATGTCCGGTCGTGATGGTCAAGTGGATTAAGGCGTCTTGTACATACCAGTTGCGTGGCTCCTGGGAGTATGGGTTCGAGTCACTTCTGGGGTGTGAGTTTTCAGTTGCATATTGTCCTGGGGACCATTCAGGCTTGTTCGCATTTGTGTTCCTCACGTGTGCCCCAAAGAATGAGGTGATTTGGTAAAATGCTATGCCCAAGATTACTATCCGAGTGCCGGCGGTGGGGTGGTTCAAATAGCCTCGGCTATCACCTCATTATGTCCGGTCGTGATGGTCAAGTGGATTAAGGCGTCTTGTACATACCAGTTGCGTGGCTCCTGGGAGTATGGGTTCGAGTCACTTCTGGGGTGTGAGTTTTCAGTTGCATATTGTCCTGGGGACCATTCAGGCTTGTTCGCATTTGTGTTCCTCACGTGTGCCCCAAAGAATGAGGTGATTTGGTAAAATGCTATGCCCAAGATTACTATCCGAGTGCCGGCGGTGGGGTGGTTCAAATAGCCTCGGCTATCACCTCATTATGTCCGGTCGTGATGGTCAAGTGGATTAAGGCGTCTTGTACATACCAGTTGCGTGGCTCCTGGGAGTATGGGTTCGAGTCACTTCTGGGGTGTGAGTTTTCAGTTGCATATTGTCCTGGGGACCATTCAGGCTTGTTCGCATTTGTGTTCCTCACGTGTGCCCCAAAGAATGAGGTGATTTGGTAAAATGCTATGCCCAAGATTACTATCCGAGTGCCGGCGGTGGGGTGGTTCAAATAGCCTCGGCTATCACCTCATTATGTCCGGTCGTGATGGTCAAGTGGATTAAGGCGTCTTGTACATACCAGTTGCGTGGCTCCTGGGAGTATGGGTTCGAGTCACTTCTGGGGTGTGAGTTTTCAGTTGCATATTGTCCTGGGGACCATTCAGGCTTGTTCGCATTTGTGTTCCTCACGTGTGCCCCAAAGAATGAGGTGATTTGGTAAAATGCTATGCCCAAGATTACTATCCGAGTGCCGGCGGTGGGGTGGTTCAAATAGCCTCGGCTATCACCTCATTATGTCCGGTCGTGATGGTCAAGTGGATTAAGGCGTCTTGTACATACCAGTTGCGTGGCTCCTGGGAGTATGGGTTCGAGTCACTTCTGGGGTGTGAGTTTTCAGTTGCATATTGTCCTGGGGACCATTCAGGCTTGTTCGCATTTGTGTTCCTCACGTGTGCCCCAAAGAATGAGGTGATTTGGTAAAATGCTATGCCCAAGATTACTATCCGAGTGCCGGCGGTGGGGTGGTTCAAATAGCCTCGGCTATCACCTCATTATGTCCGGTCGTGATGGTCAAGTGGATTAAGGCGTCTTGTACATACCAGTTGCGTGGCTCCTGGGAGTATGGGTTCGAGTCACTTCTGGGGTGTGAGTTTTCAGTTGCATATTGTCCTGGGGACCATTCAGGCTTGTTCTCATATATATATATATATATATATATATATATATATGGAGGTTAGACATATCAGCATGACGCAGACAATTCTTCAACAGCATCAAAACAATCTCAAGCCACGGTGCGTTATAAGAGCAGGAGGTTACTATTCTATTTTCAGTATTATCACCACCGAGCTCCTCTCACTGGCGACCACAGACACATTAGAGTAATAATTTTTATAAAAGCGAGAGAGACTGAGACACACAGAGACAAAGACTGACACAGAAACAGAGACACACCGTGAGAGGCTAAGAAGCAGATAGACAAAGTGAGAGGCTAAGTCGGAGAAAGAGACAGTAGGTAAATTGATGAATGGACAGATGGAAAGATAGATGCATAGATTGATGGATAAATGTTTGTATAGATAGGTGAAGGGATATAAAGATGGACAGAGGGGAGCCAGACAAACAGACCCGGCAATGTTAAGTGCCTCCCTTTGTAGAATAGATATATAGAAATGTCTGTCAAAATGACTGTTCGATGTTGAAGGGCAGATGCATGGGGGCTAGCAGTACGCACATTTCCTCATTAATTTCTGTTGCATTCATGCTCTACATTGGCGGCTTGTGATTGACATGTATCTCTCTCTGTGTCTCGCTCTCTCTGACTCTCAGTCTTTATCTCTCAGTCTATATAGCTCTCCTAAAAAGTCGACTTTTTCATAATATCGTCGTTAAAATGGCTATCCCATGAACACTATTTTTTTTTTTTAATATTGTAACTAAAAGGACTGTGCCTGAACGACGACTTTTTCACAATTTCTTCGGTGAAAGGATTATGCTAGGACGAAGACTTTTCCAAAACATAGTCTTTAAATATCGTCGGTCGTGAGCGACGACCTTTTAAAAAACAAGATATCATCGTAAAAATGGCTTCTCCTGGACAACGACATTGCCACAACTAAAATAGCTTCGTCCTCGAGTAAATAAATATTCTAATTTTCTAGATGGTTAGAGTTAAAATTGAGTTATTAGTGTGAGTGAGTTAGACATAATAGTTAATAATGAGCTTATCAATGGAAAAAAATGGCTTGATTGGAATGGGTTGGAAGTGGCACTTGGTGCAGTTGCAAGGCGCCCAAACTGCTGATGTGATAAGGCATGTGAGATTGGGGATGAAGAAGACAGGGTCGGGGTGATAAAGAGGAGTGTTGTGTGATTGGGGAAGAAAGAGAGGAGTGGAGAATAAGGTGGTGATCTTCAAAAAGAACGAAGAAGCTGATGTGTTATTGAAGTGGTGTTGATGAGGTTCATTAATCCTTCTCTAGTAGGTGGTGTTTTTCGGGGTGGAATGGATGAGGCTCATCCATCCCACTCCGGGGGTGGGAGAAGGTATGAGAACTAAACCACACACCAGAAGATGAGGAGACAACGACGTTTCGGTCCGTCCAGGACCATTATCAAGTCGATCTTCTAGAATGTGCTTCAGTTTTCATATCTTCAATCCATGTTATTGTGACTTCTCCCAGCATGTGGGAGAAGGTGTACCGGTGAGAGTCCGCATGACTACCTGTTCAAGAGCTGATTAGAGATTAGGTAAGCTTTATCAATGGTGGGAGATTTACTCCATTTTCAAGGTGTCGTGTTTGTGCACGGTCGTTGTGGATCCTTTTCACCCGAGTAGTGCAGACGTAGTTCAACCCGTGCTAGATAGTAAAGGTATGTAACAACAGCAGTTCTGTGTATTATGGTGGAACACTCGAGCCCATACACATACATACATACATACATACACACATACATACATACACACATACATACATACACACATACATACATACACACATACATATATATATATATATATATATATATGTCGTACCTAATAGCCAGAACGCACTTCTCAGCCTACTATTCGAGGCCCGATTTGCCTAATAAGCCAAGTTTTCATGAATTAATGTTTTTTCGTCTACCTAACCTACCTAACCTAACCTAACCTAGCTTTTTTTGGCTACCTAACCTAACCTTACCTATAAATATAGGTTAGGTTAGGTTAGGTAGGGTTGGTTAGGTTCGGTCATATATCTACGTTAATTTTAACTCCAATAAAAAAAATTGACCTCATACATAGTGAAAAGGGTTGCTTTATCATTTCATAAGAAAAAAATTGTAGTAAATATATTAATTCAGGAAAACTTGGCTTATTAGGCAAATCGGGCCTTGAATAGTTGGCTGAGAAGTGAGTTCTGGCTACTAGGTACGACATATATATATATATATATATATATATATATATATATATATATATATATATATATATCGTACCTAGTAGCCAGAACGCACTTCTCAGCCTACTATGCAAGGCCCGATTTGCCTAATAAGCCAAGTTTTACTGAATTAATATATTTTCTCTAATTTTTTTCTTATGAAATAATTAAGCTACCCATTTCATTATGTATGAGGTCAATTTTTTTTTATTGGAGTTAAAATTATCGTAGATATATGACCGAACCTAACCAACCCTACCTAACCTAACGTAACCTATCTTTATAGGTTAGGTTAGGTTATGTAGCCGAAAAAGTTAGGTTAGGTTAGGTTAGGTAGTCGCAAAACAATTAATTCATGAAAACTTGGCTTATTAGGCAAATCGGGCCTTGCATAGTAGGCTGAGAAGTGCGTTCTGGCTACTAGGTACGATATATATATATATATATATATATATATATATATATATATATATATATATATATATATATATATATATATATATATATATATATATATATATATATATATTAATAAATACGACCGAAAAAGTAAGATTAATAATTCTAACACGAATTTTCTCGATCTTTCTTACGTTTTTTTTCACTGTTGATGGTAATTCAAAAATCAATTCTTCAAAATTCATTTTTATTTCTAGTCTGACGCGACACTTGAGCGCGTTTCGTAAAATTTATTACATTTTCAAAGACTTTAGTTTACACACACACACACAACTGTAACTGAATAGAGCTTAAACATCTTCGAGTTTTTATACCTACATTTGGGTGAGGTGACATGTTACAATAGTTTTGGATGAGGTGAAAATAAACTTTTAACACAAAACAGGACACGAAACAATGGGTATTTAAGTTAGGTAACTGCAGAAGGCCTATTTTTATTGGCCCATATTTCTTGATGCTTCTATATTGGAGCGGACTCTTGAAGTGGGTAGAATATAGTTGTGCATTAATTGGCTGTTGATTGCTGGTGTAGACTTCTTGATGTGTAGTGCCTCGCAGACGTCAAGCCGCCTGCTATCGCTGTATCTATCGGTGATTTCTGTGTTGTTTGCTAAGATTTCTCTGGTGATGGTTTAGTTGTGGGAAGAGACTATATGTTCCTTAATGGAGCCCTGTTACCTATGCATCGTTAAACGCCTGGAAAGAGATGTTGTTGTCTTGCCTATATACTGAGTTTTTTGAGGCTTACAGTCCCCAAGAGGGCATTTGAAGGCATAGACGACGTTGGTCTCTTTTAAAGCCTTCTGTTTTGTGTCTGGAGAGTTTCTCATGAGTAGGCTGGCCGTTTTCTCATGAGTAGGCTGGCGGAAAAACGGCCAGCCTACTCATGAAAAACTCTCCAGACACAAAATAGAACGCTTTACAAGAGACCAACGTCGTCTTTGCCTTCAAATGCCCTCTTAGGGACTGTAAGCCTAAAAAAAAATCAGTATATAGGCAAGACAACAGCATCTCTTTCCAGGCGTTTAACGATGCATAGGCAACAGGGCTCCATTAAGGAACATATAGTCTCTTCCCACAACCAAACCATCACCAGAGAAATCTTAGCAAACAACACAGAAATCTGCAGGAGCTGAAGGAGGCATTTGAGCAGAATTCTGTGTTGCGTTTCACTTACGAGATGGAGAAGGATGGGAAGCTGCCCTTTCTAGATGTAACAGTCATGGAAAGGAGCGGAGTTTTCCACACTGCAGTCTACACTAAGGAAACAAACTTAGGAATGTGCCTGAATGCCAACAGTGACTGCCCGGACAGGTACAAGAGGAGTGTTGTAAACGCTTATGTCGACCGTGCCATCAGCCACAGCTCAGAATGGAAGCAAGTCGACGAAGAACTCTGAAGGGTAAGGCAGGTCCTAGTCAACAACGGCTTCTCCAATGGTTTCGTGGAAGACATCATAAGAAGGAAAGTAAAACGCCATGCAACCTCTGAAGAGACAACTAACACAACACCTATACCCCCTATTAGACTATTTTACAGGAACTTCTTTTCCACAGCCCATAAAACGGAGGAAAGGGTCCTGAAAGATATTGTCAGTAGAAACGTTATCCCTACAGACAAAAATCAGAAGATACAACTGACAATTTACTATAAGACTAAAAAAACGGCCAGCCTACTCATGAGAAACTCTCCAGACACAAAGCAGAACGTTTTAAAAGAGACCAACGTCGTCTATGCCTTCAAATGCCCTCTTGGGGATTGTAAGCCTCAAAAAACTCAGTATATAGGCAAGACAACAACATCTCTTTCCAGGCGTTTAATGATGCATAAGCAACAGGGCTCCAATAAGGAACATATAGCCTCTTCCCACAACCAAACCATCACCAGAGAAATCTTAGCAAACAACACAGAAATCATTGATAGATACAGCGATAGCAGGCGGCTAGACGTCTGCGAGGCACTACACATCAAGAAGTCAACACCAGCAATCAACAGCCAATTAATGCACAACTATGTTCTACCCACTTCAAGACTCCGCTCCAATATAGAAGCATCAAGAAATATGGGCCAATAAAAATCGGCCTTCTGCAGTTACCTACTTTTAATACTTGTTTGTATTTCATTGTTTCGTGTTCTGTCTTGTGTTAAAAGTTTATTTTCACCTCATCCAAAACTATTGTAACATGTGTTATGGTGCCCTCTCCTATTTCTTTCGTTTGCCCGCTTTAAGAGTCATATCAGCTATCCCTACTGATTCTCTGAGGTTCAGGGAGTCTATTGATATATGTGGCGACCAGACCGGCTGCCAGTTAAGGGAGAACGTTACATTATAAGTTGTAAATAAGGGGAAATTGGCGCCCTGATAAAAAATGAAAGAGTATCCCCTAATGCAGTGATGACCTTTTGGAAGGGACACTAGCCGATTGCGGATTGGCCGACTTAGGTCGCGGGCGACCAATCATTGCCTGCCGTGACGTCACCGAGTGCCCCGGGCGGCGCCAACGTCAGAGTTGACCTGGCCTTGGAAGCGACAGGACGCACCTCGGTCAGCTCTCAAAAATTAGAGGCTCTACAAGCCTTTCTTAGTGGATTAGTGCTGGCTATTGCAGCCCATCGGATATATTGGAGACCCCGCGCTTCTGGGAAGCAAAAAGGAACCAAGTTTATTGAGCGAAAGAGGGCCAAACTTGGAAAATATTCGGCGACGACGCTGGGCGGCGACGCTGGTCGTTGGGGGCCTGAAAAGGTGTGGCGGGCAAGCCTAGCTGTGACCGGGTCACATCCACTGAGGGTTTTGGAAGGACGACACCGTGCCTAGGACAAGGAGCAACGCCTTGTGGAAGGGGCGAGTGTGGGAAAATAGTGGTTAGCTCAGCGCCAATCAATGAACCAGGATTGGGGTAGCTGAATCTCAGGGATTGGAACGGCGACGACGCGAAGGCTCCACGACACCTGAGGACCTGTGGAACGTCCTGGATCGTCAAGGATCGACTCAGGAAGCGTGGGAACCTCACACCATCGAGGGACAGGCGTCGTGAGCCAGGAATGTAAGGTAGATCATTTTCCCTCCCATTACCCCTTGTGTGAGTAGGCTAGTTAGGCCACAATATTTGCTTATGTATGTGGCAATAGGACATTAATGCTTTAGTAGTAGAATAGGCTGCAAGGCAGCTTGTGTCCAGGACTGTCAGAGGGGACAGTGTGTATGGATGGCAGGACAGTGAAGAAGAGGCGCCGACGTGGTGAAGAGGCCCTCCTGTGAGAGAGTGTGGGACTCCTGTCTTTCTGCCCAGTTGAAGGAGTGTTGGAGGTCGTGGAAGAAGAGGCTGACGATCTTCAGACTTATTATCCTTATTTTCATATTCATGTATTACTTGTGATTGTATGTGTGATCGTGTAATTTGCATCAGTAAATTCACACTTTTATCATTGTGTTTAAGTGTGCCTCCATTTATAATATTTCTCTATGAGCATACACGAAGGTTATCATAGTACCTCCTAGGGAACACTACGTTCTCTATAGAAGTTCTTATTGCCTGGAGAGTGGTTAAGACAGCACGGACTTACATAAAAGTGTACCCTTAGCCATCCGATCAGTATCAGTGCCTGTTACGAACCCGGATCCAGCGTCCGAGCCTGGAGCAGTGACAAACACGCCATCTGTGGGTCAGCTCCCGAAACCCCCGCCAAACGAACGACGACACCTAGTGAGGACAGCGTGTACTGGCCTCGAGGACCAGTTTCCAGTCTGGTTCAGCGCTCAACACCGCCGCTCCTGACCTCTGGTGAGGTGGTGCTCCGACGACAGCGCCATCTCTGGACTGGATACGTCAGGTGTTAGTATCTGAGCCTGTGAGTGTGGTGTATTAGTGTCCCGGTTATTAATGACGTGTCTGCTTACAGCCCGACCTGGGACCACTGTGTTGAAGGTGGAGTCAGTCTACCCGAGGCAGCCAGTCTCCATACTGTGAAGTTTGCTGCAGCTGTTGTGACGTCGTCCCCCCGGAAGAACACTGTGGTGTGTTAAGCCTGCCAGTGGAGTGGCAGTGAAAGGATTTACCCGGGACCGACGGTTGGAGACGATAATCCACTGGGGTATTGAGGACAGGAGGGTGATTGGTGATATCACACGAGACTCCTGTCTAGGGCGTACCCCTTTTATTGTTCGTGGAGTGGCCGTACCAGCCTTGGTGGCTCAGTACCTGCCAGCAGACCTGCTGGACGTGTGGTTGACGGCCTCCACGACGGTGCCCCCAGTGGACCTGTGTTGTGGCTGACCTGTGGCCAGGGTAGGCTCGGCGTTCTCAGAGGACACGTCTTAAGGCCACGAAGAAAGCACCAAGGAATCGGCACCGAAAGTGGTGTGGCACCAGAGTCTTCAACAGAAGACTACAGTGAATAATCCCCTTGCATAGCATTAATACCCCTCCCCCTGTGTACTCCTTTTATATCTTATTTATTTATTGGTGGTGGTCAATATATTATATTAAGTTTTTGCCTTTATTTCCCTTCCCCTTTAAGTTACTTGCGTCACGGATCACGTCCCTTGATAGTCACTACTGGCTTGGGAACGGATATATATCTTCCTCTAATAACATCAGAGTAAGAACCCCGTTGCGTCCCGAGAGGGCCGTAACAGTGCCTGAATGGTGGCAGCTATTAACATAGTGGCTAGAGAGAGGTAAAGCCACACAGACCTTCCTGGGAGAGTACCCTGGGCCAACAGTCTAGCAGCAGATCTATGGGAGTAGCAATCTTCTGGCTACAAACAATATATAACACACCCACTGAACTGCATTGCTGGGGTGCAGATATAATAACCCAGCTGGCGACCTTGTTAAGAAGATAGAGAACAGGTGGGAAAAGAGTTCCTGCAACCTTTTTGTCTGGCAGGCAAGACTCAGGGAGGTTATGGTTATAAGGTAAGCCTGAGTCTTCCTTCACTCCTCCACAGGTCTAGGCCGAAACTGTTAACAGTAGTTCCCCCGTGTTTGACTGAAGGGCTTCCAGGGTGAATCAGTGGCACCCCTTTTGTGGTGGAAGCAAAGACCTGCGGAGGTGGGCATTGTTGGTCCTCTTCTGTGTGACCAAAGGACTCCGGTGAATCCCGGGAGTCGGAGGGGCTGAGTATTTGGCCTTTTGAGCCCCTAGCCACTGAGTGCTAGCAGAGCCCCGGCCCACCCCCCACGTGACACATGTCACTTCACCCAAATGTAGGTATAAAAACTCGAAAGGTGTTTAAGCTCTATTCAGTTAAAGTTGTGTGTGTTTGTGTAAACTAAAGTCTTTGAAAATGTAATAAGTTTTACGAAACGCACTCAAGTGTTGCGTCAGACTAGAAATAAAAATGAATTTTGGAGAATTGATCTTTGAATTACCAACAGTGAAAAGAAACGTAAGAAAGATCGAGAAAATTCGTGTTAAAATTATTAATCTTACTTTTTCGGTCATATTTAATAATATATATATATATATATATATGCAAAAAAGCCTGAATGGTCTCCAGGCATATATACAACTGAAAACTCACACCCCAGAAGTAACTCGAACCCATACTGCCAGGAGAACTTTGCAACTCGTGTACAGGAAACCTTAACCACTCGACCATCACGACCGGACAAAAGATGATGGTAGTTGAGGCTATTTTCCCATCATCCCGCCGGCACTCTGAAAGCAATCATGGGCATAGTATTTTATCAAATCACCTCATTCTTTGGGGCACATGTGTGGAACACGTATGCAATCAAGCCTGAATGGTCCCCAGGCATATATGCAACTGAAAACTCACATGTGACTCGAACCTATACTGCCAGGAGCACTTTGCAACTGGTGTACAGGACACCTTACCACTTGACCATCACAACTGGACAAAAGATAATGGTAGCCGAGGCTATTTCCGCATCATCCCGCCGGCACTCTGACAGCAATAATGGGCATAGTATTTTATCAAATTGCCTCATTCTTTGGGGCACAAATGAGGAACACAAATGCGAACAAGCCTGAATGGTCCCCAGGCATATGTGGTAACCGACCTGTGAGATTTATATTTACGTTAATTTGTATACTTCGATAGCAATTTGTATGATGATAAGTGGACTGTATTTCTGCAATAATCTCACAAATCGATCCACTACACATTAGGGGGGTTTATATTGAATTTATATATATGCAGCCAACCAAACTACAGTATTAAACTACATATATTGTTAAACATTGAAGAGGTTCCTTATCTTATTGTACAGCAGGCCTTAGTCCACCAGGTATATCCAGGTTGTAGACACCACATTTTCCCTCGTGTGAGGTAGCTTCCATCACCCTGGTAACTGATGCACAAAGCATGCTTCCTCGTCTTGACCTGTCAAAAGGGCGCTAGCTGTAAAGCCAGAATCCTAATATATGACAGCTATATCAGAGAAAACACTGTACAAGGAACTATAAAGACCTAGGCTTAATTACCTTTTATTAAGAGGCAGTTCGTATTCTAACCGGCCCGCCCCTATCTAATGACATTAATGGCCATAAATGATAGATAAATGGGTTTCGGCAGAACACTTAACTTGTATTTGTTGACAGCGTGTTGATGATGGTACACCTTTGGTTTCCATAACACTTTGTCCAAGTAAAATTAACAGGAGCCGAATTGCTCCCGTGAGCCTCTGGTCTAAGTACAATAACAATGGCTGACCACTCCCTCCTCACTGACGCTACTGGCCTACATTGTCCAGATGACAGTAAGTGACAGAAGGGTCACATTTACTCTATTTTAATATTGATAATTAAGGTAATTTATATGAGATGTTTTATGATGGTAAAGTCCAAAGACTAATGTATTTAAGAATAATTCCCAGCAGAATAGCTGGTGAAATATAATAGTATGTGGTAATGATATCCCGTTTTCTATAGACGGAAAATTCCACTACAAGTTACATTTTCTATGGGGTAACTTGTTTATACAATGCAGCAATATTATCTGCCTGAATGATATTATTAAATAATGTCGGATTTTCCGACAGCATATATGCAACTGAAAACTCACCCCAGAAGTGACTCGAACCCATTCTGCCAGGAGCACTTTGCAACTGGTGTACAGGCCATTTGTAAAACCATGTTGTGACTCGTTTATTAATTTATGTTTTTCAATATGGAGACAAATGGTATTTGCAATTATCGATACAAGTAACTTTCCCACAATAGACGTTAGGCTAATTGGCCGATAGTTTGATGCAAGTGATCTCTATCCTTTCTTAATTAAAAATTGGTACCACATTAACTACCTTCCATGACTCTGGCTCTCTGTCTGACTCTTATGATTTATTAATTATGGTATACAATGACAAAGCTCCTCTTTGCATTCTTTAAGCACCCTGGTAAGCACTTCATCCGGCTCTGGGGATTTGTTTGGTTTAAGTTTTACTATTATTTTAATAATATAATCCCTGTAACTGTTAGACTAGTCTACCTGTTCTCGTCCCCACCCATATAAACTTGTTCGGCTGAAGGCATAGAGTTAAGTTCTTTAGGAAATACAGAGACAAAATATTTATTAAAAATACTTCTCATCTCTTCGTCATTATCCGTTATCTGACCTATCTCAGTTTTTATTGGACCTATCCTTTCTCTAACCTTTGTTCCATATAACTGAAAAAACTTTATAATTTTCCTTTGCTTGGCCTACTATACGAACCTCATATTTTCTTTTTACCCTCCTTATCGTTTCTTTTAACATTTCTAACCAGTTGTACGAATTCCTGTTCTAAACTGACTTCCCCATTCCTAATTCTTTTGTATCACGCTCTCTTTTTACCTATAAGGTTTTCAGATCCTTTGTTATCCACTTTGGTTCATTAGTATTCGATCTATTCAATTTGTATGGTATACTATACATGGGAGCCGGTCGGCCGAGCGGACAGCTCGCTGGACTTGTGATCCTGTGGTCCTGGGTTCGATCCCAGGCGCCGGCGAGAAACAATGGGCAGAGTTTCTTTCACCCTATGCCCCTGTTACCTAGCAGTAAAATAGGTACCTGAGTGTTAGTCAGCTGTCACGGGCTGCTTCCTGGGGGTGGAGGCCTGGTCGAGGACCGGGCCGCTGGGACACTAAAATGCCCCGAAATCATCTCAAGATAACCTCAAGATACTACGTTCCTGTGCTTTGCTTAAAATATTTTTAAATAAGTTATATTTTGAATCCACATCGAAATCCCTTTTTACGTCACCCCATGCCTGGGTTTTCGTCTCGCTCCAAGACCGCCCCCCCATGCCCAAGACTTTCCAATCTATTTGACCCCAAAAAATTACTTTTTCAATTAATATTAGCTTTTCAAAATCCGGCACTTTAACAAAATTTTCTCCTGCAGATCTATTCCATTCTATGCTAAATCTGATTTCTTTGTGATCACTGTTCCCTAGCTCACTCCTTATTTCGATGTCATTCATTTGTGTTTCCCTGTTAGTTAACACTAAATCTAAAATATTATTTTCCTTCATTGGTTCCTTAATGTGTTGCGTAATAAAGCAATCATCAATTAATTCTAGAAAATCTTCTGCTTCAATATTCTGTTTTGTTAAACCAATTTATTCCACTAAAGTTAAAGTCACCCATGACACAAATACTGCTAGACCTAGATGCTCTAGATATTTCATCCCATAGGTGCTTTGCTACCATCCTGTCTAAGTTTTGTGGCCTGTAAATAACTCCTATTATATGATTATTTGCTCTTTCGTTTAATTCTATCCAAATAGTTTCTGTGTGGATCAGTTTTGATTCCCTCTTTGAGATTACATTTTAACTTTTCCCTAACATATATGGATACTCCCCTCCTCGTCTAACATATCTATCTGTGTCAAATAGTTTAAATCCATTTATTTGGCATTCAGCTAGTAGTTCTCTATTTTCTACAGTCATCCACGTTTCGGTAGGTGCAATAATATTTTTTTTTGTGTGTAGACAAGAGCATTTAAATCGTTTATTTTATTTCTTAGACTTCTTCTGTTAGTGTAATATACCCTAAGTGTATTGTTATTTTGAGGCCCTTCTCTTTCCTTGATCATTTTGCCAATTTGTTTCCCCCACAAACACATACTTTTATTACTCCTTTCTCCATTTCAATTCCCATACCACTATCTACTAACAGTTTAAACCCAAACCCAAACAAACGCCTCAAACCACTGGTTTCAATGAATTCGCAAGCACAACAACCCCAGCCCTCGATAGATGCGCCCCATCTCGAGCATACATTTCATCTTTTCCATAAAAGTGCTCCCAGTTGTCTATGAAAGATATTGCATTTGATTTGCAATATTTTTCCAGCCGGCAATTCCCTTCATTTCCCTCTCCCTTTCTTGGAAAAATGCCACATATGATCTGGATTCCTCCCTTGCTCCTAACTAAATCTATGGCTGTCTTATACCCTTGCATCAGTTCCTCACTCCTAACTCGTCCAACATCATTTCCACCTGCACTAATACATATAATGGGTTTAGTCCCATTTCCAGCCATAACATCATTCATGTTATTAATAATATCGCCAGTTCCAGCTCCCGGATAGCAAACCCTTAACCTGTTTCCCCTATCTCTGGCACAAAAAGTTCTTTCCAAATACCTCACCTGGGAATCTCCCACAACCAAAATTCGCTTAGTTACTTCCTTTACTCTCTGAGCACTCTGAGGGACCTGTGCTTCGCTGCTTTTCCTTTTGAACGAATTGCAGGCTCACCACAGCACTCATCCTCCAACACGGCAAATGAGTTGGAAACCTTACGGTTTCCTGTAGGCGACTTTGTTAAAGTCTTCTTAAGACCCCTGTCCTCTACGACTTTCCAAGACAAAGTCTTTTTAATTATGGTCTCCTCCTTTGTTTCTTCCTGCTGTTGTTTCAGTTGTCGTACATCCTCCCGTAGAGAATCCAACTCTGTCCTCAGAGCTCCAACTAGATTCATCAGTTCCTTCACTACAACTTCCAATATTGCTATGATAATAGTACTACAATCAGAGCTCCAGCTACACACAACCTCTCACTGTGACTACCTGTGCCTGACAAGTAGTCTCTCAGACGCAGGTAATAATTTGGGTCTGACGAGGTTGCTTTCAAATTTGTAAATGGAATTTTTCGTAAAGAAACTTGTTTCAAAAAGTACCCCTGGAATCATTCCATGGTTTAGATATGTTGATGATATTTCTGAAAACGACAGAAAATTTTAGATTTATGATTCATAAGAACATAAGAACATAAGAATAAAGGTAACTGCCTTTATGAGGCAGCTCCTATCTATAACCACCCAATCCCACTCATAAACATGTCCAACCCACGCTTGAAACAATCGAGGGACCCCACCTCTACCACGTTACACGGTAATTGGTTCCACAAATCAACAACCCTGTTACTGAACCAGTATTTACCTAAGTCTTTCCTAAATCTAAACTTATCTAATTTATTCCCATTGCGTCGTGATCTGTCTTGTGTTGATTCTTTTAATACCCTATTAATATTCCCTTTGTTATGTCCATTCATCCACTTGTAGGCCTCTATCATGTCACCCCTAACTCTTCGCCTTTCCAGTGAATGCAATTCAAGCTTTGTTAATCTTTCTTCATATGAAAGATTTCTAATTTGGGGAATTAACTTAGTCATCCTACGCTGGACACGTTCAGGTGAATTTATATTCATTCTATAGTACGGCGACCAAAACTGAACTGTATAATCTAAATGGGGCCTAACCAGAGCAAGATATAGCTGAAGAACCACACCAGGTGTCTTGTTACTAACGTTTCGATTAATAAATCCCAGTGTCCTATTTGCCTTATTACGAACATTCATGCATAGATAATTTTGTTTTAAATTCTTACTAATCATAACTCCCAGATCCCTTTCGCAATCCGACTTCGCAATCTCAACACCATCTAGCTCGTATCTTGTAACTCTATCATCATTACCTAGCCTCAGAACTTTACATTTATCCGCGTTATACTGCATCTGCCAGTCTTTTGACAATTTCAAAACTTCATTTAGATCAACCTGAAGTGATAGTGAGTTTTCTTCCGTGTTACCCAGGAAACAATTTTAGGTTGCCACAACGTATCTGGAAATTGTTGGAAAGTAGGGGCAACGTTTGTTTTTACGCATTAAATGCGTAATTTTGTGTGGATGTAAATAAGTTTCTGAAACGTATCGTACGAAACGTTGGCTAAAAAAAAAATGAAACCTTGTGCAACCTTAAATGTTTCATATACGTAGTTTTTTATTGTTGTTATTTATATAAATGTAGAAATATAAAAGTATATTTCAACATTTAATAAAAAGAAAAGATCTTAAAGGTTAATTCATCATTTTTATTCATTTTTTTAAGAAGAGCTCGAGGAGGAAGGAGGCGGAGATCGAGGAGGAAGGAGGAGGAGGGCGAGGAGGAAGGAGGAGGAGGAGGGCGAAGAGGGAGGAAGGAGGAGGAAGAAGGAGAGCCAGGAGGAAGGAGGAGGTGGAGGGCGAAGAGGAAGGAAGAAGAGGAAGGAGGAGTAGGGCGAGGAGGGCGAGGAGGAAGTAGGAGGGCGAGGAGGAAGGAGGGGGAGGGTGAGGAGGAAGGAGGAGGGCAAAAAGGAAGACGAGGAGGAAGGAGGAGGAGAGCGAGGAGGAAGGAGGAGGAGAGCGAGGAGGGAGAGGGAGGAGGCGGAAGAGGTGTAAGGAGGAGAGCGAGAAGGAAGGAGGACGAGAAGGAATGCTGGGGAGGAGGAGGGAGTAGGAGGTCGAGGAAGGAGGAGAGCGAGGAGCAGGAGGGCGACGAGGAAGGAGGAGGAAAGCAAGGAGAAAGGAGGAGGAGTAGGACAGCGAAGAGGAAGGAAGGGGAGGCGAGCAAGGAGGAAGGAGGAGAGCGAGGAGGGCGAGAAGGAAGGAATAATATTTCGAGGAGGAGAGAGAGGAAGAAGGAGGTAGAGGAACAAGGAGGGCAAGGAGGAAGGAGGAGGAGGGCGAGGAGGAAGGAAAAGGAGGAGAGCAACGAGGAAGAAGGAGGAGGAGGAAGGAGTAAGAGGGCGAGGAAGAAGGAGGAGAGCGAGGAGGAGGAGGACGAGAAGGAAGGAATAGGAGGTCGAGGAGGAAGGAGGTGGGCGAGGAGGAAGGAGGAGGAGAGCAAGGAGGAAGGAGGAGGAGGGCGAGGAGGAAGGAAAAGGAGGAGAGCAACGAGGAAGGAGGAGGAGGAGGAAGGAGTAAGAGGGCGAGGAAGAAGGAGGAGAGCGAGGAGGAGGAGGACGAGAAGGAAGGAATAGGAGGTCGAGGAGGAAGGAGGTGGGCGAGGAGGAAGGAGGAGGAGAGCAAGGAGGAAGAATTCCTTCTTCCTCCTGAATTCCAGATAAGAGGATGAGGTCGAGGAAGAAGGAGGAGGAGCGCGAAGAGGAGTGAGGAGGAAGGAGGAGGGTAAGGAGGAAGGAGGAGGAGGGCGAGGAGGAAGGAGGAGGAGGAAGGGGGAAGAGTAGGGCGAGGAGGGAGAGGGAGAAGGCGGAAGAGGAGTAAGGAGGAGGGCGAGAAGGAAGGAGGAGGAGGGCGAGAAGGAAGGAGGAGGAGGGCGAGGAGAAATGAGGAGGAGGGCGAGAAGGAAGGAGGAGGAGGGCGAGAAGGAAGGAAGAGGAGGGCGAGAAGGAAGGAAGAGGAGGGCGAGAAAGAAGGAGGAGGAGGGCGAGAAGGAAGGAGGAGAAGGGCGAGAAGGAAGGAGGAGTAGGGCGAGGAGGAAGAAGGAGGAGGGCGAGGAGGAAGGAGGAGGAGGGCGAGGAGGAAGGAGGAGGAGGGCGAGGAGGAAGGAAGAGGAGGGCGATGAGGAAGGAGGAGGGCGAGGAGGAAGGAGGAGGGCGAGGAGGAAGGAGGAGGGCGAGGAGGAAGGAGGAGGAGGGCGAGGAGGAAGGAGGAGGAGGGCAAGGAGGAAGAAGGAGGAGGGCGAGGAGGAAGGAGGAAGAGTAGGGCGAGGATGGAGAGGGAGGAGGCAGAAGAGGAGTAAGGAGGAGGGCGAGAAGGAAGGAGGAGGAAAGAGGAGGAGGGCGAGAAGGAAGGTGGAGGAGAACGAGAAGGAAGGAGGGGGAAGGAGGAAGGCGAGGAAGAAGGAAGAGGGCGAGGAGGGAGGTGGAGGTCGAGGAAGAAGGAGGGCAAGGAAGAGAGCGAGGAGCAGGAGGGCGTCAAGGAAGGAGGAGGAGGAGAGCAAAGAGGAATGAGGAGGAGGAGGACGAGGAGGAATGAGGAGGAGGAAGGAGGACGAGGAGGAATGAGGAGGAGGAAGGAGGACGAGGAGGAAGGAGGAGTAGGAGGGCGAAGAGGAAGGCGGAGTAGGAGGGCGAAGAGGAAGGTGGAGTAGGAGGGCGAAGAGAAAGGTGGAGTAGGAGGGCGAAGAGAAAGGAGGAGAGTGAGGAGGAGTGCGAGAAGGAAGGAATGGGAGGGCGAGGAGGAAGGACGAGGGCGAGGAGGAGGAAGGAGGAAAGAGGAGGAAGAGTAAGGAGGAGGAGGGCGAGGAGGAAGGAGGAGGGCGAGGAGAAAGGAGGCGGGCGAGGAGGAAGGAGGAGGAGGGCGAGGAGGAAGGAGCAGGGTGAGGAGGAAGGAGGAGGAGGGCGTGGAGGAAGGAGGAGAGCGAGGAGGAGGGCGAGGAGGAAGGACGAGGAGGAGAGCGAGGAGGATGGAGGAAGAATTCCAGATAAGATGAGGTCGAGGAGAAAGGAGGAGGAGCGCGAGGAGGAGGGAGGAGGAAGGAGGAGGGTAAGGAGGAAGGAGGAGGAGAAGGGCAAGGAGGAAGGGGGAGGGGAAGGAGGAGGAAGGAGGAGGAGAAGGGCAAGGAGGAAGGGGGAGGGGAAGGAGGAGGAAGGAGGAGGAGGGCGAGGAAGAAGGGCTAAGAGGTAGGAGGAGTAGGAGGGCGAAGAGAAAAGAGGAGGGCGAGGAGGGAGGAAGGAGGAGGAGAGCGAGGAGGAAGGAGGAGGAGAGCGAGGAGGAAGGAGGAGTAGGAGGGCGAAGAGAAAGGAGGAGGGCGAGGAGGGAGGAAGGAGGAGGAGAGCGAGGAGGAAGGAGGAGGAAAGCGAGGAGGAAGGAGGAGAGCGAGGAGGAAAGCGAGGAGGAAGGAGGAGTAGGAAGAGGAGGAAGAAGGAGGAGGAGGGCAAGGAGGAAGAGGGCAAGGAGGAGGAGGGCGAGAAGGAAGGACGAGGAGGGCGAGGAGGAAGGAGGAGGAGGGTGAGGAGGAGGGAGGAGAACGAGAAGGAAGGAGGAAGAGGGTGAGGAGGAAGGAGGATGACGGCGAGAACGAAGGAGGAGGGGCGAGGATGAAGGAGCAGGAAGGAGGAGGGCAAGTGGGAAGGAGCAGGGCGAGGAAGATGGAGGAGGAGAGCAAGGAGGAAGGGGGAGGAGGAGGGCGAGGAGGAAGACGAGGAGGAAGGAGGAGGAGGAGAGCGAGGAGGAAGAGTAGGGCGAGGAGGGAGAGGCAGGAGGCGGAAGAGGAGTAAGGAGGAGGGCGAAATGGAAGGAGGAGGGCGAGAAGGAAGGAGGAGGAAGGAGGAGGGCGAGAAGGAAGGAGGAGGAGGACGACGAGAAGGAAGGAGGGGGAAGGAGGAAGGCGAGGAAGAAGGAAGAGGGCGAGGAGGGAGGTGGAGGTCAAGGAAGAAGGAGGGCAAGGAGGAGAGCGAGGAGCAAGAGGGATTCAAGGAAGGAGGAGGAGGAGAGCAAGGAGGAATGAGAAGAAGGAAGGAGGAGGAGGACGAGGAGGAAGGAGGAGAAGGAGGGCGAAGAGGAAGAAGGAGAGCGAGGAGGAAGGAGGAGGGCTAGGAGGAAGGAGGAGGAAGAGAGCGAGGAAGAAGGACGAAGAATTCCAGGTAAGAGGATGAGGTCGAGGAGGAAGGAGGAGGGCGAGGAGGAGGAAGAAGGAGGAAGGAGGAGGAGGAGGGAGGAGAGCGAGGAGGAAGGCGAGGAGGAAGGAGGAGGAGGGCGAGGAGGGCGAGGAGAAACGAGGCGGGCAAGGAAGAAGGAGGAGGAGGGCGAGGAGGAAGGAGGAGGAGGGCGAGGAGGAAGGAGGAGGGCGTGGAGGAAGGAGGAGGAGGGCGTGGAGGAAGGAGGAGGCGTGGAGGAAGGAGGAGGAGGGCGTGGAGGAAGGAGGAGGAGAGCGAGGAGGAAGGAGGAAGATTGCGAGGAGGAAGAATGCGAGGAGCAGGGCGAGAAGGAAGTTGGAGGAGGAGAGCGAGGAAGAAGGAGGAGGAGGAGGAAATAGGAGGGCGAGGAGGTAGGAGGAGTAGGCCGAGGAGGAGGAAGGAGGTGGAGAAAGGAGGGCAAGGAGGAAGGAGAAGGAGGGCGAGGAGGAAGGAGGAGGAGGGCGAGGCGGAAGGAGGAGTAGGGCGAGAAGGAAGGAGGAGTAGGGCGAGGAGGAAGGAGGAGGTGGGCGAGGAGGAAGGAGGAGGAGGGCGAGGAGGAAGGAGGAGGAGGGCGAGGAGGAAGGAGGAGGGCAAGGAGGAAGAAGGAGGAGTAGGGTGAGGAGGGAGAGGGAGGAAGCGGAAGAGGAGTAAGGAGGAGGGCGAGAAGGAAGGAAGAGGAGGGCGAGAAGGAAGGAGGAGGAAGGAGGATGAGGAAGGAGGAGGAGGGCGAGAAGGAAGGAGGAGGAGGACGAGAAGGAAGGAGGGGGAAGGAGGAAGGCGAGGAAGAAGGAAGAGGGCGAGGAGGGAGGTGGAGGTTGAGGAAGAAGGAGGGCAAGGAGGAGAGCGAGGAGCAGGAGGGCGTCAAGGAAGGAGGAGGAGGAGAGCAAGGAGAAATGAGGAGGAGGAGGAGAGCAAGGAGAAATGAGGAAGAGGAGAGCAAGGAGAAATGAGGAGGAGGAGGAGAGCAAGGAGAAATGAGGAGGAGGAGGAGAGCAAGGAGAAATGAGGAGGAGGAGGAGAGCAAGGAGAAATGAGGAGGAGGAGGAGAGCAAGGAGAAATGAGGAGGAGGAAGGAGGAGGAGGAGAGCAAGGAGAAATGAGGAGGAGGAAGGAGGAGGAGGAGAGCAAGGAGAAATGAGGAGGAGGAAGGAGGAGGAGGAGAGCAAGGAGAAATGAGGAGGAGGAAGGAGAAGGAGGACGAGGAGGAATGAGGAGGAGGAAGGGGGAGGAGGACGAGGAGGAAGGAGGAGTAGGAGGGCGAAGAGGAAGGAGGAGAGCGAGAAGGAGGGCGAGAAGGAAGGAATAGGAGGGCGAGGAGGAAGAAGGAGGAAGAGAGCGAGGAGGAAGAATTCCAGGTGAGAGAGATGAGGTCGAGGAGGAAGGAGGAGGGCGAGGAGGAAGAAGGAGGAAGGAGGAGGAGGAGGAGGGAGGAGAGCGAGGAGGAAGGCGAGGAGTAGGGAGGAGGAGGGCGAGGAGGAAGGAGCCGGGTGAGGAGGAGGACGAGGAGGAAGGAGGAGGAGGACGAGGAGGAAGGAGGAGGAGGACGAGGAGGAAGGAGGAGGAGGGCGTGGAGGAAGGAGGAGGAGGGCGTGGAGGAAGGAGGAGGAGAGCGAGGAGGAAGGAGGAAGATTGCGAGGAGGAAGGAGGAGGAAAGCGATGAGGAAGGAGGAGGAGAGCGAGGAGGAAGGAGGAGGAGGAGGGCGAGGAGGAAGAGAAGGGCGAGGAGGAAGGAGGAGGAAGGCGAGGAGGAAGGAGGGCGAGGACGAAGGAGGAGGAGGGCGAGGAGGAAGGAGGAAGGCGAAAAGGAAAGAGGAGGATGTTAAAGAGGAGGTTGAGGAGGAGAAGAGCAAGGAGAAAGGAGGAGTAGGAGGTCGAAGAGGAAGGAAGATTTGGGGAGGTAGGAAGGTTGCGGAGGAGGAGGTCGAGAAAGAGGAGGCATTAGGAGGTCGAGGAGGAAGGGGTCAAGGAGGAAGGAGAAAAATTCCAGGTAGAAGGATGAGGTCGAGGAGGAAGGAGAATGATGTTGAGGAGGAAGGAGGAGGAGGAGATCGAGCAGGAAGGAGAAGATCAAGGAGGAAGGGGGAGGAGGAGGAAGAGGTCGAGGCAGAGGAGGAAGGAGTAGGTCTAAGAGGAAGGAGAAAGAAGGGGGAGAGGAAAGGAGGAGGGGGGAAGGAGCAGGACATTTGGGGGGGGAAAGGGGGGAATTAGGTAACGGAGGAGAAGAGGAGGGGGGGGAAGAATAGCAGGGGTAGGAGTAGTACAGGTAAGAGGGGGAGGGGGGGAAGAGGAGGAGGAGTAAGAGAAGGGGGATGGGAATGAAGAGGAAGAGGAGAGGGAGAGAGGAGGGGTTAGAGAAGGGGAAGAGGAGGAGGGTGGGGGTAAGAGAAGGTGGGTAAAGAGGGGGGGGAGGGGGTAAGAGAAGGGGGATGAGGAGAAAGGGGAAGAGAGGAGGGGCAAGGGAAGGAGGGATGAGAAAAAAAGAGAGAAGAGGAGGGGGAGGGGTAAGGGAAGGGGGGATGAGGAGGAGGGGGGGAAAGAGGGGAGAGGGAAATGAAGGGGATGAGGAGGAAGGGTAAGAGGAGGGGGAGGGGTAAGAGAAGGGGTGGGATGAGGAAGAAGGGGAAGAGAGGAGGGGCAAGAGAAGGGGGGATGAGGAGGAAGGAGAAGAGGGGAGGGGTAAGAGAAGGAAGGGGTTGAGCAGGGGGAGGGGGTGATGGTCACTACGCGAGGGTATAAACACTGGACCACCCGGGTGATGGTCAGCTGGCTACTACTGACCCTCGCCTGGTGGAGCCCACATCACAACCGTCGCTGCCTCACCAACTTGCAGTGTTCACTTAATAATATTAATTTAATTCATTAGTAAAATCGGAGATAAAGTTATGCAAAACATTATTATCTGATTCGTTATTTTTCTTGCTGTATTTTATGAAGATGAACACACCATAGTCATCTACCAAGACATGCCTGTTTAATCCAGCGCCCTAACACGTCATGGCAACTCTGTAGGCCTACAGTGTACATGCCCCAGCCGTCACACAGATCCTGTTACACTCCCTCCCCCATCTTCTCCTCCCTTCTTACCCCCCTCCTCTTCCCCTTCCTCCTCCTCATTCCCTTTCTCTTACCCCTCCCATCCCTTCACACCCCCCCTTCTCTTACCCCCTACCCCCTCCTTATCCCACTTCCCTTACCCCTCCCCTCCTCTTCCTTTTCTCTTCCCCCTTTCTCTTAACCCTACCGCTCCTTAGCCCCCCCCCCCGTTCCCTTACTTCTTCCCCCTACCCTCACTCCCTCCTCTTTCCCTTCCTTCTCGTGCCTCCTTCCTCCTTGCCATCCTCCTTACTTTTCGCCCTCCTCCTTCCTCCTCGCCCTACTCCTCCTTCCTCCTCGCCCTCCTCCTCCTTCCTCCTCGCCCTCCTCCTCCTTCCTCCTCCTTCGTCCTCGCTCTCCTCCTCCTTCCTCCTCACCATCCTCTTTCCTCCTCCTTCCTCCTCACCATCCTCCTCGTCCTCCTTCCTCCTCGCCCTACTCCTCCTTCCTCCTCGTTCTCCTCCTCCTTCCTCCTCCTTCCTCCTCACCCTCCTCCTCCTTCCACCTCGCCTTTCTCCTCGCCCTCCTCCTTCCTCCTCGTCCTACTCCCTCTTCCTCACCCTCCTCCTCCTTCCTATACTCGCCTTCCTCCTTCCTCCTCGTTCTCCTCCTTCTTCCTCCTTGCCCTACTCCTCCTTCCTCCTCGCCCTACTCCTCCTCGCCATCCTCCTTCCTCCTCCTTCCTCCTCGCCCTCCTTCTGCCTCCTCGCCCTACTCCCCCTTTCTCCTCGCCCTCTTCTCCTCTTTCCTCTTTCTCCTCGCTCTCCTCCTTCCTCCCTCCTCACCATCTTCCTTCCTCCTCGCCGTCCTCCTCCTTCCTCCTCACCATCCTCCTCCTTCCTCCTCACCATCCTCCTTCCTCCTCGTCCTCCTCCTCCTTCCTCCTCACCATCCTCCTTCCTCCTCGTCCTCCTCCTCCCCTTCCTCCTCGTCCTCCTCCTCCTTCCTCCTCACCATCCTCCTTCCTCCTCGTCCTCCTCCTCCTTCCTCCTCGCCCTACTCCTCCTTCCTCCTCGCCTTACTCCTCCTTCCTCCTCGCTCTCCTCCTCCTCCTTCCTCCTCACCCTCCTCCTCCTTCCTTCTCGCCCTCCTCCCTGCTCCTCGCCCTCCTCCCTCCTCCTCGCCCTCCTCTTCCTTCCTCCTCGCCCTCCTCCTCCTTCCTCCTCGCCCTACTTCTCCTTCCTCCTCACCCTCCTCCTCCTTCCTTCTCGCCCTCCTCCTCGCCCTCCTCTCTCCTCCTCGCCCTCCTCTTCCTTCCTCCTCGCCCTCCTCCTCCTTCCTCCTCTCCCTCCTCGTCCTTCTTTCTCGTCCTCCTCCTCCTTAAATCTGTGGAATCTGTGGAAATGAATGAGCAAATGTGCTGGCTGCTGAAGGCGCTGAAGGAAACCACGTTGGTTTCATTTTGGATACAAATGTCCGTGGAGATTCAGAATGGAAACAATTATAGTTGAGCATGCAGAGGAGTGTAAGAATCTGTGGTGAGAGTGAAGGACACAGCCTTGACAACTATACTTCAGAGAATGTAAACATGTAAACATTGAGAATGTAGGACAACAAAAAGTCTTCAGAATCTTTCATACCGCTATTGAGCAACATTTACAATTTATATAAATTATTTTAGGGAATAATACATACATTTTATATTTAAACATGATATTAGTGTTTAGTGGAATACATAAGGAGTCAAATTGTGTTAAAAATAGCGATTTTTAGAAAATTTAGAAAACTACTTTATCTGATCATAGATAACTATATGTATTTTGAAGGTTTCATTCAGCCATTAAATATCATTCACAATTTATTAATGAATTTTACAAAAAAAACTCCATAAATTTATATTTAAACATGTAAAAACTATTTGTAATACATTAGGAACAAAATAGTTGAAGAAAAACAATTTATTATAAAACCTATGTGTTTGGATTTTTGGATTAAAAGTTTCTCAAAGGCTCTCCTGCACCATTCTCAATGCAAATCATTCCTACACCTATGGGAAGAGATAGATGAACGTTTTCTATATGATT
>NW_025556254.1:10000-34418 GCF_020424385.1 Procambarus clarkii | reverse complement strand
TGGTAATTAATATCCCATATTCTTTCCTTGGGATATGGGAGAAAAATCGCACCTTATCGGGCCAGATGTTCTTCCATTATCACAATCCCTCACAAGTGGCTACAAAGCTCCTTAAAATGTTCCAATATCTCGCTGGCGTGCTGAGAATTCATTGCCTTGAGCCGGACGCACTTTGTGGATAAAAGAGATCTCATAAATTTCCCGTCATGAAGGCTGGTCGCCCAGACAAAACAGTCGGGTGTGTGGGAATGTTTGGACGCTGCTTCGCATACCTCTACCTTCTTGTCTCTCATACCTTAACGTGTTCCCTACACTGTGGCCTGGTAGGTGTACCTCTACACTGTGGCCTCTCAGGTGTACCTCTACACTGTGGCCTGCCAGGTGTACCTCTACACTGTGGCCTGTCAGGTGTACCTCTACACTGCTCCACACAAGTATACCCCTACACTGCTCCACACACGTATACCCCTACACTGCTCCACACAAGTATACCCCTACACTGCTCCACACAAGTATACCCCTACACTCCTCCACACAAGTATACCCCTACACTCCTCCACACAAGTATACCCCTACACTGCTCCACACAGGTGGGCCCCTACACTCCTCCACACACGTGGGCCCCTACACTCCTCCACACACGTGGGCCCCTACACTCCTCCACACACGTGGGCCCCTACACTCCTCCACACACGTGGGCCCCTACACTCCTCCACACACGTGGGCCCCTACACTCCTCCACACAGGTGGGCCCCTACACTCCTCCACACAGGTGGGCCCCTACACTCCTCCACACAGGTGGGCCCCTACA
Organism: Procambarus clarkii; assembly: GCF_020424385.1. Lineage (NCBI taxonomy): Eukaryota > Metazoa > Arthropoda > Malacostraca > Decapoda > Cambaridae > Procambarus > Procambarus clarkii. The sequence continues at coordinate 33,607 of NW_025556254.1, read as the reverse complement.
CTCCTCCACACACGTGGGCCCCTACACTCCTCCACACACGTGGGCCCCTACACTCCTCCACACAGGTGGGCCCCTACACTCCTCCACACAAGTATACCCCTACACTGCTCCACACACGTATACCCCTACACTCCTCCACACAAGTATACCCCTACACTCCTCCACACAAGTATACCCCTACACTCCTCCACACAAGTATACCCCTACACTCCTCCACACAAGTATACCCCTACACTGCTCCACACAGGTGGGCCCCTACACTCCTCCACACAGGTGGGCCCCTACACTCCTCCACACACGTGGGCCCCTACACTCCTCCACACACTTGGGCCCCTACACTCCTCCACACACGTGGGCCCCTACACTCCTCCACACAGGTGGGCCCCTACACTCCTCCACACACGTGGGCCCCTACACTCCTCCACATACGTGGGCCCCTACACTCCTCCACACACGTGGGCCCCTACACTCCTCCACACACGTGGGCCCCTACACTCCTCCACACACGTGGGCCCCTACACTCCTCCACACACGTGGGCCCCTACACTCCTCCACACACGTATTCCTAAATGCAACATTTTTACCCTTCTTTAAAATACCTGCATTTCTTAAAGATATTTGTTATAGAGAACTTCCTTACTTGGGTAACATAAGTTATTATATTCATAAAGTTCACTCTAACTTTCATAGACATATTTGCTCCCCGAACGAACCTTCAAATTGTATTTATATAAAAAAAATAACATTATTGTTACCTATTTGAAATATTGAGATTCCGAAACGTTTGATATACGATACGGTTGACTATTTTTTTATGTAACTGAGGAGTAATGTTCGAGATATGGGGAATACCTCAATACACCAGGTCCTGTAGGCAACTTGCGTCCTCTGCAATATAAGATCACTGTGAAGCTGTGGATCACGTTGCTTGAAGAGGTTTCACTTTAGTGAGATCCAGTGGCTTTAGACTTGAGTTAATCATCTTGGAATCGATTCATATTGCTTGAATGAGAAGTGAGTTGAGAATTTAAGAGACCTCGACCCTCTGATCATTCACTTGTTTCGTCTTCTGCGAATAGATTATTAACAATAATCTAAAATAACTAATTATTTAACAATTATTAAACAAAATTTTGTTTTGTTATATTTTGTTCGATTTATTACGTGTTATCTTCCTCGAAACCAATTTATTTTGCTTTATTATCAGGGGAAAGCGCCAAGCCATTACGACTATATAGCACTTGGAAGGGGTCAGGATAAGGATTTGGGATGGGACGGGAGGAAGGGGTCAGGATAAGGATTTGGGATGGGGAACTTCCCTTTGAAAAACTTCCCTATGCTGGCAAGAATATTCCTTCTTGCCTGCATTTGGGTAGTTAATGTCTGCTCAGTCCACACCTGCACACAACACCCACACCTGCGCAAAACACCCACACCTCCACACAACACCCACACCTCCACACAACACCCACACCTCCACACCACACCCCACACCTCCACACCTCACCCACACCTCCACACACACCCACACCTCCACACCTCCACACCTCCACACACCCCACACCTCCACACAACACCCCCACACCTCCACACAACACCCCACACCTCCACACACACCCACACGACACCCACACCTCCACACGACACCCACACCTCCACACACACCCACACCCACACCTCCACACGACACCCACACCTCCACACAACACCCACACCTCCACACACACCTCCACACCCACCCACACCTCTACACAACACCCCACACCTCCATACAACACCCCACACCTGCACACAACACCCACACCTCCACACGACACCCACACCTCCACACGACACCCACACCTCCACACAACACCCCACACCTCCACACAACACCCCACACCTCCACACAACACCCCACACCTCCACACACAACACCTCCACACACCTCCACACAACACACCCACACCTCCACACGACACCCACACCTCCACACAACACCACACCTCCACACAACACCCACACCTCCACACCCCACACCTCCACACCTCCACACACCACCCCACACCTCCACACAACCCCACACCTCCACACACACACCCACACCTCCACACAACACCCACACCTCCACACAACACCCACACCTCCACACAACACCCACACCTCCACACAACACCCACACCTCCACACAACACCCACACCTCCACACAACACCCACACCTCCACACAACACCCCACACCACCACACCTCCACACAAAACCCACACCTCCACACAACACCCACACCTCCACACAACACCCACACCTCCACACAACACCCACACCTCCACACAACACACCTCACACCTCCACACCTCCACAACACCCACACCTCCACACAACACCCACACCTCCACACAACACCCACACCTCCACACACACACCCACACCTCCACACAACACCCACACCTCCACACAACACCCACACCTCCACACAACACCCCACACCTCCACACAACACCCCACACCTCCACACAACACCCACACCTCCACACAACACCCACACCTCCACACAACACCCACACCTCCACACAACACCCACACCTCCACACAACACCCACACCTCCACACAACACCCACACCTCCACACGACACCCACTGGGTGTAGGCTCAAGAAATATAATCTCTTGCTACTGCTAACTTGTATCCATTTCCACTTTGCCGCCTCCTATGATGAAAGTCAATGAAACACTTCAGAAAGTCACACACTAAACACAAAATTGTTTAAAATGAACTGCAAAAAAATTATTTTAATTTTCCTCTCCAAATTAAACAGCACCACAATGTTCTAACGAAAGTTTATTTAGGTAAGGTACATACATAAAGAGATTTTACAAAGTTTTTTTGTTTTTACAAAGTCTTTTATCCACCTTTTTTTGTTTTTACAAAGTCTTTAATCCACCTTTATATTATTGTTATAACAGAACACGAGAAACTTGTGCTTCTCGTATAAGAAAAGATAAAGAGGCAAAAACAACTTCACTTGCTTTAAATATTATTGTGATGGAGTTTAGTTGACTTTTCATCTATTGCGTCAGTTGAGCGTCTCACTCTTACGTGGATATATGGCAATAACTATATGATATGTCACATATCTTGAGAGAGGCCTTGTGGCCAGAGGCACGGCTGACACTGTCGCCAGAGGCAGGGTTGACACTGTCGCCAGAGGCAGGGTTCACATAGTCGCCACAGGCAGGGGTTGACACAGTCGCCACAGGCAGGGGTTGACACCGTCGCCACAGGCAGGGGTTGACACCGTCGCCAGAGGGTTGACACAGTCGCCAGAAGGTTGACACCGTCGCCAGAGGGTTGACACCGTCACCAGAGGGTTGACACCGTCGCCAGAGGCAGGGTTGACACTGTCGCCAGAGGCAGAGGTTGACATAGTCGCCAGAGGCAGAGGTTGACACCATCGCCAGTGGCAGGGGTTGACACCGTCGCCAGAGGCAGGGTTGACACAGTCGCCAGAGGCAGGGTTGACACCGTCGCCAGAGGCAGGGGTTGACACAGTCGCCACAGTCGCCAGAGGCAGGGGTTGACACAGTCGCCTGAGGCAGGGTTGGCACAGTCGCCAGAGGCAGAGGTTGACATAGTCGCCAGAGGCAGAGGTTGACACCGTCGCCAGTGGCAGGGGTTGACACCGTCGCCAGAGGCAGGGTTGACACAGTCGCCAGAGGCAGGGTTGACACCGTCGCCAGAGGCAGGGGTTGACACAGTCGCCAGAGGCAGGGTTGGCACAGTCGCCAGAGGCAGAGGTTGACACAGTCGTCAGAGGCAGAGGTTGACATAGTCGCCAGAGGCAGAGGTTGACACCGTCGCCAGTGGCAGGGGTTGACACCGTCGCCAGAGGCAGGGTTGACACAGTCGCCAGAGGCAGGGTTGACACCGTCGCCAGAGGCAGGGGTTGACACAGTCGCCAGAGGCAGGGTTGGCACAGTCGCCAGAGGCAGAGGTTGACACAGTCGTCAGAGGCAGGGTTGACACCGTCGCCAGAGGCAGGGTTGACACCGTCGCCAGAGGCAGGGTTGACACCGTCGCCAGAGGCAGGGTTGACACAGTCGCCAGAGGCAGAGGGTTGACACCGTCGCCAGAGGCAGAGGTTGACACCGTCGCCAGAGGCAGAGGGTTGACACCGTCGCCAGAGGCAGAGGGTTGACACCGTCGCCAGAGGCAGAGGGTTGACACCGTCGCCAGAGGCAGAGGGTTGACACCGTCGCCAGAGGCAGAGGGTTGACACCGTCGCCAGAGGCAGAGGGTTGACACCGTCGCCAGAGGCAGAGGGTTGACACCGTCGCCAGAGGCAGAGGGTTGACACCATCGCCAGAGGCAGAGGGTTGACACCGTCGCCAGAGGCAGAGGGTTGACACCGTCGCCAGAGGCAGAGGTTGACACCATCGCCAGAGGCAGAGGTTGACACCGTCGCCAGAGGCAGAGGTTGACACCGTCGCCAGAGGCAGGGTTGACACCGTCGCCAGAGGCAGAGGTTGACACCGTCGCCAGAGGCAGAGGTTGACACCGTCGCCAGAGGCAGGGTTGACACCGTCGCCAGAGGCAGGGTTGACACAGTCGCCAGAGGCAGAGGTTGACACCGTCGCCAGAGGCAGAGGTTGACACCGTCGCCAGAGGCAGGGTTGACACCGTCGCCAGAGGCAGGGTTGACACCGTCGCCAGAGGCAGGGTTGACGCAGTCGCCACAGGCAGGGTTGACACAGTCGCCACAGGCAGGGTTGACACAGTCGCCACAGGCAGGGTTGACACAGTCGCCACAGGCAGGGTTGACACAGTCGCCACAGGCAGGGTTGACACCGTCGCCAGAGGCAGAGGTTGACACCGTCGCCAGAGGCAGAGGTTGACACCGACGCCAGAGGCAGAGGTTGACACCGTCGCCAGAGGCAGAGGTTGACACCGTCGCCAGAGGCAGGGTTGACACCGTCGCCAGAGGCAGAGGTTGACACCGTCGCCAGAGGCAGGGTTGACACCGTCGCCACAGGCAGGGTTGACACCGCCGCCACAGGCAGGGTTGACACAGTCGCCACAGGCAGGGTTGACACAGTCGCCACAGACAGGGTTGACACAGTCGCCACAGGCAGGGTTGACACCGTCGCCACAGGCAGGGTTGACACAGTCGCCACAAGCAGGGTTGACACCGTCGCCACAGGCAGGGTTGACACCGTCGCCAGAAGCGACGTTTTCATGCATGTAAACTGTTTAATAAATGTAACTAAAGTCGTCAAAGATTGAGGAAAGACGTACACGTTCGTAAGTACTTGCGTAACTGCTTCGTGAATCTGGCCCCTGGTGCCAAGAATAGCAGAAATCATAAATAATAACAAATTGTTGATATCTATGAACATACGATGATATTCAAAACGTTATCCAAGGCGGTATTCAGGCCGGCATAAAGATAAACATTTGGGATATCTCTGATATCATTTGGCACGCAACTTGTTGCCAGATTAACAAAGTCATATAATTTTAGATTATAATCATTATTTCCCTTTTACAGGTTCGTAATTAAAAATTGACTCCCGGTTTATCCCGATATAAACATGAGGGTGAAAATATTGTATAACCTGTTGCACAGACTGTGGAATCCATGACCTGTTGCATAGACTGTGGAATCCATGACCTGTTGCATAGACTGTGGAATCCACGACCTGTTGCATAGACTGTGGAATTCACGAACCACCTGTTGCACAGACTGTGGAATTCACGAACCACCTGTTGCACAGACTGTGGAATCCACGAGCCACCTGTTGCACAGACTGTGGATATCCACGAACAACCTGTTGCACAGACTGTGGAATCCACGAGCCACCTGTTGCACAGACTGTGAATTCCACGAATTACCTGTTGCACAGACTGTGGATTTCCACGACACACGCACGCTCCAAAAAAAAAAAAAACACCTGCAGAATCGTATATAGAATGTTATATATAGAATATGTGACCTTCTTACATATGTCAGAATTATAATGAACGTGTATTTACACCTGTGGAGCGTAGAAGGACCTATCAAGAATATTCCATCTTACCTACATTTGGGTAATTAATGCCTACATAACTCCCACGTTAAAAGCGCCTGAGGTCAAGAGTATCAGCCACTATTCACAATCATTGGTCAGAACTGAAATATATATATATATTTCAAAATAACTGGAGTTCAACTTGCGGTGAAATGTAGTAAATCATTTCATTCCTCTCTTGCCATTGGTACAAAAAATGAGGAGTATCATTTGAGCCAATTAAGTTTAATACCAGCTATGACCTCAAGCACAAACCTATCGGAGCCTCCGGGATTCCAGTGGCCAAGATTTTTTACCGTGAAAGTATAGAATAATTGTTGGTGTTTAGCAATTGACCTTTGAGGATATTCCCAGCTGGTCCCCAGATAAATACGTAAATGAATAATTAATATATATATATATATATATATATATATATATATATATATATATATATATATATATATATATATATATATATAATATTATCACTGAAAATAATAATCCCTCACCTGTTGACTTAGGAGTAAATAGGTACCTGGGAGTTAGACGGTTGCTTCCTGGGGATGTATAACAAAAAGGAGGCCTGGTCGAGAACCGGGCCTCGGGGAGGCTAAGCCCCGAAATCATCTCAAGATAACCCCACCCCTTCCCTACTCTTCAGCCCCTCTCTACCTCCCCTCAGTCCTTCTCTGTCCCTAGGACCTTCTCAGCCTCTTTACCTATCAAAGCTTCTCTTTGCCTCTCAACAGTCCTTCCCTGTTTCTCAATTCCTCAACCTCTCGCTGCATTTCAATCCAACTCGGCCTTTAAACCCTTTCTGCTTCCACTTCCTAAACTCTGCCACTCAACCCCCTCTTCCTCCTCCTGTCAAACTGTATCCACCTCTGGGAGCCGGTCGGCCGAGCGGACAGCACGCTGGACTTGTGATCCTGTGGTCCTGGGTTCGATCCCAGGCGCCGGCGAGAAACAATGGGCAGAGTTTCTTTCACCCTATGCCCCTGTTACCTAGCAGTAAAATAGGTACCTGGGTGTTAGTCAGTTGTCACGGGCTGCTTCCTGGGGGTGGAGGCCTGATCGAGGACCGGGCCGCGGGGACACTAAAAAGCCCCGAAATCATCTCAAGATAACCTCAAGATAACCTCAACCCCTGTTTGCCTCACAGTTCATGTCTACCTAACGAAACTCTTCCTTCCTCACTCTTGGACTCATCCACTATATATCTAAATTTCCTCTCAATATCACAGCTTCTTCTTTCCTCGCTCACTCTATACCATCCTCTCATCCTTTGACTATCTCTCAAGAAATCATCACACACACACAATGCTACTTCCCTCTCCAATTGGCCACCCACACCACTACAGACTACAGTTCCGAGGATTCAGGGGAAAAAGAGCTCCCAAGACGAGCCTCAAGGTCTTGTATAACAATGCTGATGGAGTCATAAAAAGCAGATTAGATAAAATTGTCGTTTACTGATACAGAAACTGATGAGATTGCAACAAGGAAATGCCAAAATTACTGACTCCATCCCGGGTGAAATATTTCCAGGTGGATGTCATGCACTAAGAAAAGATTGGAAATAAAGGTAAGAAAGGTTAATAAAATTAAAGGGGACGTTTGAGGACTTTTCCGTTGGTCATGTGAAGGGACAGACATATCACTGGAACTCTGACATCAGATGAAAAACGGAGAGATTTTAACTCCATATGATACCTGAAGGCCCAGACAGGGGATGCGATGACAAGAATGACGTATGTATACATGAAGGTCAGAGAAGAACAACACAGTGAATAAGAGCTAAATTGCTAATCATGAGGGGGAAGTAAATCATGGAAAGCTTAACAGGGGAATCAAGAAAAGTGAGGAGCAAAATTAGTGGAACTTAAGAGACAAAAAATCTACTTAACACTTTACATAAAAGATTAATTACACCAAGGGAAGTGGAGAAAGTTCACCTGGTCTACTGCAGCAGATCTTCACCTATAATGAAGAAGACATTGTGTCTTGGATTTAACAAAACAATTAAAAACAATTACCCTAAGTTAAGAGTCAGGAAAATGAGAGTAGATTACAGTGAAGGGAATTAATTACATGAAATTATCTGGAAAATATGCAATGGGAAGAACAACTTAGTGGAAAGACAGTCCATCAATCATCAAACAGAGAGGCACTCAATCTGAGAAGAGATTCACACAAATAATAAGGGATAAAGGTTTCAGGGAAGAGGTGATGCTGGGGTGGAGTGTTATGTCGTTTATTGTACTGTGTATTATATAAATATTTCAGTGATTGAGAACTGGCTGGAGAGTGTCAGAGTGTGAGCAGCCAGAAGCTAGTTGCATTAACTGATTAACTTTGGTCAGATGAGGTCACCGCCTGGGAATTCGGAGCACAATGTGTGAGAGATGCCTGTCGACGTCTTGATATGGTGGATTTATCCGGATGGACGGGGCTTAGAGATTTCAGATAAAAGGCGAGCTAGTCTGGGTAGACGGAACATTTAAGACAGAAGATATTGAGAGGACAGCCCGTTTGTGAGTCCATATTAGACAGAATTCTGCTTGTTCAAGCAGAATTCCATAATGTCGCAGGATATTATGGCTGATGTTCCCTATGTCTGGGGGCACTAAACTACAGCGATATCGATGTCTTAAACTGAGCCGCTATAAATTATAGTACATCATTGTTCGTCCGTTGGGAATTGTTAGGTCAAAATACGATATACAGTATCTTTTGAGAGGACAGGTTTTTGATCTTAGTTATCCCTGAGTGATCCAGTTACCCTTCCCTGATATATACCCTGGGGCATACCTGGAAAGGTTTCGAGAGTTCTATTCTGCGAGCCCGGCCTGGGGGCCAGGATCGACTTGTGATTTCTTGGTTCAACAGGCTGTTGCTTGGCGCGACGAGCACGTCCCACATATCCACTACAACCCAGTTGGTCCAGAACTTTTTCCAAGAACTTATCTAATTACTTCTTCAAGAAGCCCACCTTTGTTGTGGCAATATTTCTAACGCTTACTAAGAGTGTATTGAACAGCCATGGACCTCTGATAATTAGTGTTCTCTGATTGTGTCTATGGCACCTGTTCTCCTCACTGGTTCTGTTCTGCATTTCTTTCTGTATCTTTGCCTCCAATACAGTGTTATTCTACTGTGCAAATTTGGGACCTGGCCCTCCAGTATCTTCCATGTATATATTATTAGATACCTCTCTCATCTCCTTTCCGGAGAGTACATTTTGAGAACATTGAGATGGTCCCAACAAATTAGGTGTTTTATTGTGTATGTGTGTACTGTGCAGAGTATGGTCTCTGTATTCCCACGCTTAGTGGTCAGGGAGGAGCCCCCTTTCCCGCTCTGTGGGTCAGGGAGGAGCCCCCTTTCCCGTTCTGTGGGTCAGGGAGGAGCCCCCCCTTTCCCGTTCTGTGGGTCAGGGAGGAGCCCCCCTTTCCCGCTCTGTGGGTCAGAGAGGAGCCCCCTTTCCCGTTCTGTGGGTCAGGGAGGAGCCCCCCTTTCCCGTTCTGTGGGTCAGTGAGGCCCGCTTTCCCGCTCTGTGGTCAGGGCGCCGCGTCCTCTGCCACCGCATATGACTCAGGGAGATACGTACTACCTTCCCTGTGATCAGTGAAACGTCCTCTATGGTCAGTGATGTGTTCTCTGGCCGCTGTTTTCAACCAGATTCATCTTGCTTGCTCTGTGGTCAGGGGAGGCGCGCCCTGCCCTTCCTGGAGTCAGGGACTCGTCCCCTGACTGCCCTATGGTCAGGGAAGAGCGCCCTGCCCTTCCTGGAGTCAGGGACTCGTCCCCTGACTGCCCTATGGTCAGGGAAGAGCGCCCTGCCCTTCTTGGAGTCAGGGACTCGTCCCCTGACTGCCCTATGGTCAGGGAAGAGCGCCCTGCCCTTCTTGGAGTCAGGGACTCGTCCCCTGACTGCCCTATGGTCAGGGAAGAGCGCCCTGCCCTTCTTGGAGTCAGGGACTCGTCCCCTGACTGCCCTATGGTCAGGGAAGAGCGCCCTGCCCTTCCTGGAGTCAGGGACTCGTCCCCTGACTGCCCTATGGTCAGGGAAGAGCGCCCTGCCCTTCTTGGAGTCAGGGACTCGTCCCCTGACTGCCCTATGGTCAGGGAAGAGCGCCCTGCCCTTCCTGGAGTCAGGGACTCGTCCCCTGACTGCCCTATGGTCAGGGAAGCGCGCCCTGCCCTTCCTGGAGTCAGGGACTCGTCCCCTGACTGCCCTATGGTCAGGGAAGCACGCCCTGCCCTTCCTGGAGTCAGGGACTCGTCCCCTGACTGCCCTATGGTCAGGGAAGAGCGCCCTGCCCGCTCTAGTGTTTGTGCAGACCAGGATAAATATTGATAGCGCCTGAAGAACCGCTGAGGACGGAGTGGTGGAAGAGGAAGAGAGAGACAGAGAGAGATAGGGAGACGGGGAAGGGGAGGCAGAGCAAAAGAATAGAGGGATAGGTGGTTAGGGAGAGATACATGGAGGCATAAAGGATGGATTAGGTGAGGGAAGGGACGGAAGAGAAGCAAGATAATTGGGATAGAAAACAGAGAAAGGAATGGGAGATTACCGAAAGGATTTACCCGAAGGGGAAGAGAACACAGAAAAGGAAGGTGATAGAGAGGGTAGTACAGAATAAGGAGGACCAGGAGAACAGGATGAAAGGACACAAGGAGAGGAGTTAAGGAGACCGAAGCATTATAAAGGACGTGTAGAGAGAGAGAGAGAGAGAGAGAGAGAGAGAGAGAGAGAGAGAGAGAGAGAGAGAGAGAGAGAGAGAGAGAGAGAGAGCATAAAAAAGGAATATTAAGGGAGTGAGAGAGAAGAAATAACAAGGGAGACAGACGAACCAAAAGTCGAGAAATAGGAAAACAAAAGAGATGGGAATAAGAGGAGACCAGAAGACAGAGGACGGAATAAGAGAAGAGTAAACGAACAAGGAAGTGCAACACAAGAGACAAAATATACAAGGGAAAACGTTAGTAGTTAAGATCCAGGTGTTGATAAGGTACTCACAGTGATGATTAAGTAACGAGTTAACCGGAATATTCTAAAGTCATACATGAGACGGCTCAAGAAAACTCCTTTTTTTGGATTGTTAAATCCGGATATAAATCGTTTGGTTAGAATGTATTGGGTTAAGTTAGTTTAGGTTTGGTTGGATTATGTTTAAAAATCGGTTAGTGAATCATCTTAGCTGGCATGATGGTAGGGAGAGCTTCTCCCTTCTCCCTAGGGAGAGTTTCTCCCTAGGGAGAGCTTCTCCCTGGCATTATGGCCTCTCCCTGGCCATAAGGTCAGGGAGGGATGGAATGGGGGCGTCACACTGGGGTTTGGGTGATGTGGAAGGGGTCAGACTGGGGGTCTAGGGAAGATAATGGCCTCTCCCCCACTCTCTAGTATGTATCCTAGAACTGTACCAATGTCCCCTATCCTTTTTCCTATCCCCAATCTTGTCATCTCATGTTCCAGCTTACACTGTTGAATCATGGGTTTGCCGTTTTCTTTTCATCCATTTCCATCCTGAGAGGGATGGACTGGTCTATTGCTTCTCTGCATGTCTGTGTTAAGAGTTCCATCATCTCATTTTCTTACTGTCTATCCATTTCAGTCTCCCACTGAACATCCTGCGTATAATCCCTGGCTCTCCTGTAGTTCCCCCCTCTTCTGTTTTCTCTCTTGATCCCATGTTCTTTTTCCATCTCTTTCAGTTCTACAGTGTAATCAAACACGATAAGAGCTCGGTCGGGGCGGTGACAGATTGAGTACATCAAGAGCCTTGCAGAATACTGGGTCGCTGGTCCAAGAGTCATCACCCCAGATGCCCACACCCTCAGATACCCACACTCTCCGATGCCCACACTCTCAGATGCCCACACTCTCCGATGCCCACACTCTCAGATGCCCACACTCTCCGATGCCCACACTCTCAGATGCCCACACCCTCAGATACCCACACTCTCCGATGCCCACACTCTCAGATGCCCACTCTCTCAGATGCCCACACTCTCAGATGCCCACACTCTCAGATGCCCACTCTCTCAGATGCCCACACTCTCAGATGCCCACACCTACACCTGAACTACAGGCCAGTGTCATTAACTTGTATACCATGCAAGGTGATGGAGAAGATTGTGCGAAGAAAGCTAGCGGAACATCTGGAACGGAAGAACTTTGTAACACAGCATCAGCATGGGTTCAGGGATGGCAAGTCCTGCCTCACAGGATTAATTGAATTCTACGACCAGACAACAAAAATCAGGCAAGAAAGAGAGGGGTGGGCAGACTGCATATTTTTGGATTGCCAGAAAGCCTTTGACACAGTGCCACATAAGAGATTGGAGCACAAACTGGAGATGCAGGCAGGAATGAAAGGGGAGGTTCTCCTCTGGATAAGCAAATACCTAAGCAACAGAAGACAGCGAGTCACTGTGAGAGGTGAGGTCTCTGAGTGACGAGGCGTCACCAGTGGAATCCCTCAGGGATCAGTTCAAGGACCTATATTGTTCCTGATATATGTAAATGATCTCCCAGAGGGAATGGATTTGTTCCTCTCAATGCTTGCGGATGATGCAAACATTATGAGGAGGAGTAAAACGGAGGAAGACAGTATGAGGCTACAAGATGACCTAGACAAACTGAATGAATGGTCCAACAAATGGTTACTAAAGTTCAACCCTAGTAAATGTAAGGTAATGAAACTAGGGGAGGAAATAGGAGGCCAGACGCTGGATACAGAATGGGAGATGAAGTCCTTTACGAAACAGAGAGAAAGATCAAGGAGTTAATATCACGCCAAACTTGTCTCCTGAAGCCCACATCAAAAGAATAACATCGGCGGCGTATGCGAGGCTGGCTAACATCAGAACTGCCTTCAGAAACCTGTGTAAGGGATCTTTCAGAACCTTGTATACCACATATGTAAGACATATCCTGGAGTATGCAGCCCCAGCATGGAGCCCGTACCTTGTCAAGCACAAGATGAAGCTGGAAAAAGTTTGGACGTATTCCACTAGACTAGTTACAGAACGAAGAGGCATGAGTTACGAGGAAAGGCTGATGGAACTGCACCTCACGTCGCTGGAAGATAGAAGAGCTCGGGGAGACATGATCACCACATAAATGATTCTCAGAGGAATTGAGAGGGTAGACAAGGATGGATTATTTAACATGGGTGGTACACGCTGAGTACTGTGTACTCAGGATTCAGGTGGACGCTGAGAACCCAAATGAGCCACAGAGACATTAGAAAGAACTTTTTCAGTGTCAGAGTAGTTAGTAAATGGAACGCACTAGGAAGTGATGTGGTGGAGGCTGACTCCATACATAGTTTCAAATGTAAATATGAAAGAGCCCAATAGGCTCAGGAATCTGTACACCAGTTGATTGACAGTTGAGAGACGGGACCAAAGAGCCAAAGCACAACTATGTAAATTCACCCTCAGATGCCCACACGTAGGTCGGGATTTATATCACCACCTGAGGGCTCAGAGGATAAATATATTAATCAATTAAGTAACCGGATTACTCTGCAGTTGTTCGCATTAAATGCCTTGTTTCTCTCTAAATCCCTGTAATCTCCAGTTTATGTCCTTGCAAGCTCGCGAGTCTTGATTAGTTACTTATTTAGGTAACATTATGTTCGTCTTTATATAAGTACAAAAATATTTACAAGTTGCTGAAAGAGTCAACTGTTACTTAATGTAAATTTGTCACTTAAGTAACACTTAAGCATTAACATATACATTGTACATGATAAATTTTCAATTTATGTTCAGTTAATGCGGGTTAATTTGATTTTGGAGTTTTCATTTGCATTTATCATCATCACCTGATCAATCTAAGTTTGTTTTGAACGAAAGAAATTGAGTTGCCTGTTATCAAGACATTGCTTCTCCATCTATCTCCAGTGCCCTCTTGTTTTGTTTCGTTATTATGCAAAATGGTTTAGTTAAAACAAAAGTGAGCAGCGATGTTGATGGGTGTAGATACCCCTCAAGCTATTGGGCTGTAAGTCAACTGACACGTTCTCAATATATGGGCAGGACACACTCTCCTCTATATATATATATATATATATATATATATATATATATATATATATATATATATATATATATATATATATATATATATATATATAATATAGCACTAAAAGGAAACTTCTGACTGTATAATTGTTTGTCTAATGTTAATGGCTAAACGCTTGAAGCTAACGTGACCCAACTTTGCAGGATGACTGAGTGGGAGCAGGGGACTGTCATAGGCAGGTCAAGGTTAACCTCGTTGCCCGCCTCAAAGGAAAGGTCGGCTCCCATTGCGACCCTCATTGAAGTCGGTAGAGAACTGTGGGTTACCGAATTCTCAGAGTTTCAGATTTTCAAGTAACCTTGGAACATATAAATACTAGAGCAACCTAGGAACATTTGAACAGTCTTGGAATTAATTGATACTAGAGCAGCGACAGAACGTGTGTGTGTGTGTGTGTGTGTGTGTGTACTCTCCTAATTGTACTAACCTAATTATGCTTGCGGGGGTTGAGCTTGGGCTCTTTGGTTCCGCTTTTCAGCTGTCAGTCATCTGATGTACAGGTTTCTGAGCCTACTTGCCTCTATTATATCTACATTTGAAACTGTGTATGGAGTCAGCCTCCACCACATCACTGCCTAATGCATTCCATCTGTTAACTACTCTGACACTGAAGAAATTATTTCTAACGTCCCTGTGCCTCATTTGGGTACTACGTTTCCACCTGTGTCCCCTTGTTCGCGTACCACCCGTGTTAAACAGCTTATCTTTATCTACCCCTGTCAATTCCTCTGAGAATTTTGTAGGTAGTGATCATGTCTCCTCTTACTCTTCTGTCTTCCAGTCTCGTGACGTGCATTACAGGCATCCTGTCCTCGTAACTCATGCCTCTTAGCTTAGTTCTGGGACCAGTCTAGTGGCATACTTCTGAACTTTTTCCAGCTTCGTCTTGTGCTGGATAAGGTACGGGCTCCATGCTGGGACCGCATACTCCAGGATTGGTCTTACATATGTGGTATACAAGTACATGTAGTATGTGGTATATGTGTGTGCCTGTGTGTGTACGTATATACGTGTGTGTACGTATATACGTGTGTGTGTACGTGTGAGTATATATCAGTATATTTCTTATATAAAGTGTATTCGCCAGAGCATTTTTATTCTCCATATATATATATGTGTTATAAAATTGTATTCATTAGCTTAAAGGTGGGAGCTTACGGTCCAATGAACGCCAAGTTTATTATGCCTTCAGCAATTTTAACAGTTAATGTTGCCTCGCCTTTGTGGGTTTGTTGGTCTTTCCTACTAGCTGCTAGTGCTTGTTTCACACGACTCTTCTTCTATTAACTCTTAAATGCATTGTCTCATTAACTTTTTAAATGCATTGAAATTCCATACCTAAGATACACAGGAGGATTTCAATGGACAAAGTTTGTATCACAACTTAGACAAAGTTTGTATCACAACTTAGACAAAGTTTGTATCACAACTTAGCTGCTTGTTTATTGAAGTTTTTTTTGAGGGGTAAAATATAAAATTCGAATAGGAAGATAAATGTTTTTTCTTAATTTGGTTTAATTCATAGGCCGTATTGATCTAAATTATCTCACTAAATAAACCTTCTTTTATGTTTAATACTCGATTTAAAATTGCTTTCTTCAATGGAGTTAATTCATCTGACGATAATTTTGAAACCCTTTATTGCCAGTTGAGTTTGTGAGATATTAACGTGTTAAGTTCGTCAACCAGCCAGGCTGTGATGGGTATGTGGGCCTGCGGGCCGCTCCAAGCAACAGCCTGGTGGACCAAGCTCTCATAAGTCGAGCCTGGCCTCGGGCCGGGCTTGGGGAGTAGAAGAACTCCCAGAACCCCATCAAGCAGGTCATGTTCTAGGACAATCTTAAAAACAAATCTTTTCACATTTGTTTCAATTGAAGACGGAATACTTGCACGTTACTAACTTTGTAATTGTAACTCAGGAATTCAAGCTGTAATGTGGGAGAGAATACGAGATACATTTTTCTCACAAAGGGCAATAAACTATGGAATTGTTCACCCGAAGATGCTGTAAATGACATGATATTATTTCAGTTTAAAAGCCAGATAAAAAAAAATCCTCAGGAACACACACACACACACACACACACACACACACACACACACACACACACACACACACACACACACACACACACGCGCGCACACACACACACACACACACACACACACACACACACACACACACACACACACACACACACACACACACACACACACACACACACACACCTGCCCGGTACAGAAGCAGCCCGGTATCTCTCCACAACACAGCCACATGTGGCTGACGTCTCCAGTAATTGTTCGGATGATCAAAGCTCTTCCCAGGTATCCCAACGAGCCGAGGCGCTCTCGCTAATCCGAATCCGTGATCGAATTAACTCTCTATTCATCGTTACTAGTTTGCCTAACGCGTCTCTTTAGCAGAAGCTATTAGAGGGGGTTTCGTTAGCTACCGAGACCCCAAGAGAAGCTTTTCTTTACCTCTATCACTCTCTCTTTTTCCTCTCTCTCTCTTTCCTCTCTCTCTCTCTCTCCCTGGTAACCCCACTTAATTTACTCCGTGCTTCGCGGCGTTATTAGATCTCTATCTGGCCGAGCTCTCGTTGTTTCATTAGAGCCGAGGAGTCGTCTGCTCTATATGTGTGTAGAGGGGGGGATAGGAGGCGATCCCATGGCCTCCTGCTGCTGCTGCTACTGTGTACTGGGCAATTAGGGCCAGTCACGTGACACGTGGTCTGTACTTAGGAAGTGGCTGGATAGCCCAGGCTCGTGAGCTAATTTTGGAGGACACGGCACTAATTTTGGAGTACACGGCACTAATTTTGGAGTACACGGCACTAATTTTGGAGGACACGCCACTAATTTTGGAGGACACGCCACTAATTTTGGAGGACACGCCACTAATTTTGGAGGACACGGCACTAATTTTGGAGCACACGGCACTAATTTTGGAGGACACGGCACTAATTTTGGAGGACACGCCACTAATTTTGGAGGACACGCCACTAATTTTGGAGCACACGGCACTAATTTTGGAGCACACGGCACTAATTTTGGAGTATATGGCACTAATTTTGGAGTACACGGCACTAATTTTGGAGTACACGGCACTAATTTTGGAGTACACGCCACTAATTTTGGAGGACACGGCACTAATTTTGGAGTACACGGCACTAATTTTGGAGGACACGGCACTAATTTTGGAGGACACGGCACTAATTTTGGAGGACACGGCACTAATTTTGGAGGACACGGCACTAATTTTGGAGGACACGCCACTAATTTTGGAGGACACGCCACTAATTTTGGAGGACACGCCACTAATTTTGGAGGACACGCCACTAATTTTGGAGGACACGCCACTAATTTTGGAGGACACGCCACTAATTTTGGAGGACACGCCACTAATTTTGGAGCACAAGGCACTAATTTTGGAGCACACGGCACTAATTTTGGAGCACACGGCACTAATTTTGGAGTACACGGCACTAATTTTGGAGTACACGGCACTAATTTTGGAGAACACGGCACTAATTTTGGAGCACACGGCACTAATTTTGGAGTATACGGCACTAATTTTGGAGCACACGGCACTAATTTTGGAGTATATGGCACTAATTTTGGAGCACATGGAACTAATTTTGGAGCACATGGCACTAATTTTGGAGCACACGGCACTAATTTTGGAGTACACGGCACTAATTTTGGAGTACACGGCACTAATTTTGGAGAACACGGCACTAATTTTGGAGAACACGGCACTAATTTTGGAGGATACGGCACTAATTTGGGAGTTCATGGCTGTGTTCTCCCAGTTGTCTTCTATATGCTTTGTCCCAGAGTTCTTGTAAGGTCTGTGCCTCACTACAGGTCTGTGCCTCGCTACAGGTCTGTGCTTCGCTACAGGTCTGTGCCTCGCTACAAGTCTGTACCTCGCTACAGGTCTGTGTCTCGCTACAAGTCTGTACCTCGCTACAGGTCTGTGCTTCGCTACAGGTCTGTGCTTCGCTACAGGTCTGTGCCTCGCTACAAGTCTGTACCTCGCTACAGGTCTGTGTCTCGCTACAAGTCTGTACCTCGCTACAGGTGTCGTGACGCTGAACCCCGGTTCATTCCGAACACAGCGATTACACAACACATAACACCTTGCCTCAGCAACCGTTACTACCACCGTGTACTCCTACACACACCAGACCCTTGAGGCGTACCACTAGGTTTGTACTGGAACACAATGAATGAACATATGGAAGGTATTTAAAGGCCGTCGGGTTTTGTCATTTAATTACAAAGAATAGACTCTGACAAATAAATACATATTAACATACTCTATTAGGTCAATACACTTCCAATACCCATAGACCACCTGACCTCCGCGATCACCACCCACACTCGTAACTTCCGCCTAAGTCCCTAATACGGAATGATTACTACAACGCTCCACACCCGGTTAGTCTTTCATTCAATACTCACATACTGCAGACTTAACTTCGTCACTAAGATCACATCAGGTTCTCACATAGCTGTCTGCTACACTTCGCTGCTGCCACAACCGGAGATCCAGAGGACTTCTCGGTTCAACTCCCACAACCAGACTGACTCCAGTCAGCCATGGCCTCAAACATTTCACCACGCCTCTCAAGGAAGGTATAATCCGATTAACCTTATCCCTAGAGCGGTAACCTTGATCCTAGAAGCCTGACGAAGAATAATTCCTCTTTCCAGGAATTATTAATTTGGCTAAACAGCTTCGGTCTTAATCCATTGACCTTTCTTAGATATGTGATCCATAGTCTGTCTACTTAACATGTACTTCCAATCATCATTCGTTAAGTGTTGTAGTAATGATCCTCTAGCTAATAATTCCTACTAACTTGTGGATTACAACACAGACCTGTACCTCACTACAGGTCTGTACCTCGCTACAGGTCTGTACCAGAGGTCTGTACCTCGCTTCAAGTCTGTACCTCGCTACAGGACTGTACCAGAGGTCTGTGCCTGGCTACAGGTCTGTGCCAGAGGTCTGTACCTCGCTACAGGTCTGTGCCTGTACCTAGCTACAGGTCTGTGCCAGAGGTCTGTGCCTCGCTACAGGTCTGTGCCAGAGGTCTGTGCCTCGCTTCAGGTCTGTGCCTCGCTACAGGTCTGTGCCAGAGGTCTGTACCTCGCTACAGGTCTGTGCCTCGCTACAGGTCTGTACCAGAGGTCTGTGCCTCGCTACTCCTGCTAGTTTCATGTAAGTATACACAATAAAAATACAGTTACTATATTTGACTAAAAACTTCAATAGAAAAAAAAATCCACAATTTATCTGAGCGAGATCAGGTATTAAAGGTCATATTCAAGCAACGAGAATTTTATTGGACATGATACTACTGCTTTCTTTAGCCTAATCTGGAAACAAAAAATATACATTCGCTTTTCATTGCTTCGGGCGATGCTATTTTTGCTTCTAGTTGCGTACTTGGCGTCTCGAAAGCGTTTGGGTGTGGCAACATCTTATGATGTGAGGTGAGACACATCTCACAACATCATCTTATCTTGAGGTTATCTTGAGGTGATTTCTGGGCTTTAGTGTCCCCGCTGCCCGGTCCTCGACCAGGCCTCCACCCCCAGGAAGCAGCCCGTGACAGCTGACTAACACCCAGGTATCTATTTACTGCTAGGTAACAGGAGCATCAGGGTGAAAGAAACTCTGCCCATTGTTTCTCGCCGGCGCCCGAGATCGAACCCTTGACCACAGGATCACGCGTCCAGTGTTCTGTCCGCTCAGCCACCGGCTCCCATCAAGGGAACATTTCACCATTTGAAGGACAAACTTCTCCCCCCCCCCCCACTCTCTCTCTCTCCAAATAACTTACACGAAAGTAGCTGAAAGATCAAAGGCATGCTACTGAACTAGTCTCAGAACTAAGAGGCATGAGGTACGAGGAAAGGCTGCGTGAATTGCACCTCACGTCGCTGGAAGACAGAAGAGCTCGGGGAGACATGATCGCCACATAAAAAATTCTCGGGGGAATTGAAAGGGGTTGACAAGGATGAATTATTTAACTCAGATCGTACTCGCACAAGGGGACACAGGTGGAAACCTAGTACCGAAATAAGCCACAGATATATTGGGAATACATTGATGAGTGTCAGAATAGTTTATAAATGGAAAGTGTTAGGAAGTTATTTCCGTCAAAAAGACTCAGACACAACTGTCATATAGACTCAGATGTCACAAACACCTGCCACAACCGTGGCTCTCCCCATGACACCAAACTGTTGTCAGGGGGAGTATAAAAATATATAAATATAAATATAATAACCTCAAGATAACTTCAAGATAACCTCAAGAAAGGGGATCCAAGGCAATTCGATAACCAACTTGCCCTCTGCAGGGACTCTAATCACATTTACAGCTCCCAGGCAATACCAGTTACTTGATTCACTTATGAATTACTTTCTAAATGTTTTTTTTTAAAAAGGGTTTCCAGTCACAAGTTATATTCAACTCACTGTCGTTAGTGTGTGTAGGGAGGTGTTCACGGCTGCTCACCCAACACACCTGGAGTAACACAACAAACTCCACAACATATATGGTACAAGATTTGCAAGGCCTAATGACCCCCTAAATATATTTCGTCAAGTGGCTGGAGTAATAGTATTGTTATTTTTTTGTCCCGAGTTCGAATCTGATGAGCTGATTAGTCATAATGGGGGTGTTTCTGGACGGCGGTCAAGTGGACACAGTAGTCAAGAGTGACGTTGGTTCGACGTTGAATTAATGTCAGTAACCCTACTGGGAACAAAAAAGTTCCAAGTAGGACGGGCTATGGTGAGCCCGTAGTGGACTTACCTGGCACAGGAGCGGGGCTGTAACTTGACAAGGTTAAATTGGCGTGGCTCTTAAATATTATGGCCTGGGGGGGGGAGGGGGGCAGGGGGTGGAGATTGGCAGATGAGGCCAGTATTCATCACCCAAACTCCTTTTGATTTCATCAATTTCACTCACACTTTTCCAACACTGCCAGTCTTGGCTTCCTTCTTTAATACACATAAACCCCTGAGTTACCTTCTCGAGATTTAGAAGGAAAAATTGAGATTAAAAGTGAAAGAAGTCAACAATGTAAACCGATTTCAACTAAAGAATAAACTAAATAAACAAGAATCAAGAATAAATCAAGGCACTTAAGGAGAAGAGGAATCTGAAGTCTTTCCTCTGTCTGGCGGCATTACCATTTATCCCCCTATGTAAATATTCCATCTTCCCTTTGACACCCAACACGGTGTTTGAACAGCATCTGCATTATTCAGTTCGAAGCTGGTACCTCTCTCTCTCTCTCTCTCTCTCTCTCTCTCTCTCTCTCTCTCTCTCTCTCTCTCTCTCTCTCTCTCTCTCTCTCTCTCTCTCTCTCTCTCTCTCTCTTTCTCTCTCTCTCTAATGGAAAGAACATAGTGTTTTTGTTGCTCTTTCTTTCCATTTAGACATTTAGACTTGCTTTAAACTACGTTATCGCTCTATGGCGGCGCTCTGTGGCAGTCATGATCTAAGATGTTGTTGTGGTGACCTGAGGTGGTGAGCAAGAGCTTCTAGCAGCAGTCTTAAGTTGTTTGTCCAGGGTTGCTGGTCCAGTTCTTTGTCCAGGGTTGCTGGTCCAGTTCTTTGTCCAGGGTTGCTGGTCCAGTTCTTTGTCCAGGGTTGCTGGTCCAGTTCTCTGTCCAGGGTTGCTGGTCCAGTTCTCTGTCCAGGGTTGCTGGTCCAGTTCTCTGTCCAGGGTTGCTGGTCCAGTTCTCTGTCCAGGGTTGCTGGTCCAGTTCTTTGTCCAGGGTTGCTGGTCCAGTTCTCTGTCCAGGGTTGCTGGTCCAGTTCTCTGTCCAGGGTTGCTGGTCCAGTTCTCTGTCCAGGGTTGCTGGTCCAGTTCTCTGTCCAGGGTTGCTGGTCCAGTTCTCTGTCCAGGGTTGCTGGTCCACCTCCACTTCCTATACTAAACTTCATCTTTATAAACAATATATTCCTGATAACTAATCATAATATAAATCAAATGTCCCTACAATCCTGAGTGAAAACTGTGGTCGACACAGTGATGAAAAACTGTGGTCGACACAGTGATGAAAAACTGTGGTCGACACAGTGATGAAAAACTGTGGTCGACACAGTGATGAAAAACTGTGGTCGACACAGTGATGAAATACAAGAGGAACACTTCCCTGGAAACACAAACCGTAACTGTCTCTATTTTCCGCTTGTTACAACTTGTAATAAAGTTGTTACATCTTGGCTTAACGTGTTTGTGACGTATTAGAACGTTGTTACAACTCGCTATATTGGTTGTTATAACTGGTTAGGAGGTGTTAAAACTCGTTCGAACGTTGTACCAACGTCGTAGTTTCGGTGTGTGTTTGGCGGGTTCTGTTTATATCTCACTAATGGATTCTCAGTACAGTAAATTATCATTTGGTTTGGCTTTGATATGAGAGCATAAGCTTGATAAGATGACAAACAAGTCAGGGGCTGATCGATTAATCCTGAAATTAAATCCCTGTTGAGGAGCAAAGAGCTGTGATAATTGATGCATATATTACGATAATCCCCTCAATTGGGGGATTTGTAATGCGTAATTATTCGCTCACTTGCATATAAGCTGCTTAGCTAATTATCCGCCACGTGTGAGTGAGGATTAGGCTGTGGAATCCTAATCGTCACGAGCATGTTGTTGTTGTTGTTTAAGATTGGCTACCTGGAACAAAATGTTCCAAGTAGCACGGGCTATGGTGAGCCCGTAGTCACGAGTACCGGAGGTCTGTATATACCACGTGACAACACAAGCTTATACGAGGAATGGTCATACAGAAGGCATAGACCAACGTCGTCTATGCCTTCAAATGCCCTCTTGGGGACTGTAAGCATAAAAAAACCAGTATATAGGCAAGACAACAACATCTCTTTCCAGGCGTTTAACGATGCATAAGCAACAGGGCTCCATTAAGGAACATATAATCTCTTCCCACAAACAAACCATCACCAGAGAAATCTTAGCAAACAACACAGAAATCATCGATAGATACAGCGATAGCATGCGGCTTGACGTCTGCGAGGCACTACACATCAAGAAGTCAACACCAGCAATCAACAGCCAATTATGCACAACTATATTCTACCCACTTCAAGACTCCGCTCCAATATAGAAGCATCAAGAAATATGGACCAATAGGCTTTCTACAATTACTTCCATTCAATACCCATTGTTTCGTGTTCTGTCTTGTGTTTGAATTCAATACCCATTCAATACCCATTGTTTCGTGTTCTGTCTTGTGTTTGAATTCAATACCCATTCAATAGCCATTGTTGAAAGTTTGTTTTCACCTCATCCATCTCACCCAAATGTAGATATAAAATCGAAGATATGTAAGCTCTATTCAGTTTCAGTTGTGTGTTTGTAAACTAAAGTCTTTGAAAATGTAATAAGTTTTACGAAACGCGCTCAAGTGTCGCGTCAGACT
>NW_025556254.1:0-5000 GCF_020424385.1 Procambarus clarkii | reverse complement strand
CTAACTCCCAGGTACCTATTTACTGCTAGGTAACAGGGGCATCAGGGTGAAAGAATATTTGCCCATTTGTTTCTACCTGGTCCGGGAATCGAACCCGGGCCACAGAATTAAGAGTCCTTCGCGCTGTCCACTCAGCTACCAGACCCCTCTGGGTGTGTGCGAGTGTGTGTGTGTGTGTGTGTGTCTGTGTGTACTCACCTATTTGTGCCTGCTGGATTGAGCATTGACTCTTGGATCGCGTGTGTGTGTGTGAACAAATTATAAATGTACATAAATATTAAAATATTTTGAACATTAAATGACTCGTATACCAACACAAATGGGTGGTACCCCATATATATATATATATATATATATATATATATATATATATATAATATATATATATATATATATATATATATATATATATAGGTAGGTTAGGAAGTCGAAAAACAATTAATTCATGAAAACTTGGCTTATTAGGCAAATCGGGCCTTGCATAGCAGGCTGAGAAGTGCATTCTGGCTACTAGGTACGACATATATATATATATATATATATATATATATATATATTCTTCTCAGCCTACTATGCAAGGCCTGATTTGCCTAATAAGCCAAGTTTTCCTGAATTAATATATTTTCTCTAATTTTTTTCTTATGAAATGATAAAGCTACCCATTTCATTATGTATGAGGTCAATTATTTTTTATTGGAGTTAAAATTAACGTAGATATATGACCGAACCTAACCAACCCTACCCAACCTAACCTATCTTTATAGGTTAGGTTAGGTTAGGTAGCCGAAAAAGTTAGGTTAGGTAGCCGAAAAAGTTAGGTTAGGTAGGTTAGGTAGTCGAAAAACAATTAATTCATGAAAACTTGGCTTATTAGGCAAATCGGGCCTTGCATAGTAGGATGAGAAGTGCGTTCTGGCTATTAGGTACGACATATATATATATATATATATATATATATATATATATATATATATATATATATATATATATATATATATATATATGTCCACCAGGGGCTCACCATAGCCCGTGCTACTTGGAACTTTTTGTTCCAAATACCTGAATCTAAAATAACAATAACAACAGGTGCCCTATGAACCAAATATCGGCTTGTTCTTTGAAGGATACGTGAGGAACCCAGAGGAGGACGAGTCCAATAAATGGAGAGAGCCAAGCACATCCTGCCTGGTCTCTACCCATTCTCTGCATTCCACTCTCCCTCTGCCCTGACTTCCACCCCATCTGTTCCATGGTTTTCTCCTTTAATTTTGGCCATGTCTACTGCCTCTGATTAAATTGTCTATCTCTCTCTTCGTTCACCTTTTCTTTGCTGTGCATTGTTTCTAATTCTCCTTGCTTGTCTTCACCTTAGGTTCTTCGACGTTTATAATGCAGAATCAATACGTCCTCGACTCAAGTCCATTCCATCCAGCGGTCGACCCCCACAGACGCATTCATAAATTTGTACATGCTGTTCATTCAAAATGGGAATTTCCTCATATATAAATTAATATTATAATATATTAGCATATTGTGTATATAAAGGCATAGGTTAGGTTAGGTTAGGTTAGGTTAGGTTAGGTGCTTAGGTTCTGTTGGCGATTATTTGTATTTGTAGTACGTGGGTGAAGCATTTACAGCGTTGTGGTTCGAATATAATTCGTCAGTGAAGCACTTGTTCCGGAAGTGTTCGAACGTCATCAGTTGTGAGTGGTCCGGGAGACATCTCCCGTCACGCAGGGTGCAGTCGCGCCTCCACTGATCTCCAGTATCAGCTAATGATACTGGTAATGGCTCAAAAGGGCCACCACTTACGGGCTATTCATGCCCGTGCCACCTTTTGGGTGGCTTAATCTTCATCAATCAGTTGTGAGTCGTGTGTAAACCGTTTGCCATTCATAAACAGCAGGTTTGGCGGGTGGATGGAATCACTTTAGGGTCTTTGTTTGGAGGACGGACTGAGCAGAATATATTCTTGCTGCTGGAACACACTGAGATCAGGTCGAACTCTTATTTCCACGCTACCGAACGTATTGTGCTTGCAATAAAAACATTTTACACGCGAATCTTAACTAATGACGTTTGAACAGTTGCCTTAGGATGGGTTTATGTAAGCGGCGGCAACCCAAAAGACGCATTCATCTTTTAATGCGGATTTAAAACCTCTTTTTTCATATATGTATATATCGGCGGCCCTTCCCACCCGATCAACGAAGCACTGTTCGAGAAATGTTGGAACAGCTTCAGTTGTGAGTCGCGTGTAAACAGTTTTTTTTTCTATATAAACAGAGGGTTTAGCTGCTGAATTAGCGAACATTTGGTCTTTGTTGATGACGACGGGTTGGAGATGGTGTCTAACCTGCTCTGCTCGAACGTTCTGAGTGTGTTGAAACTCTTGCTGCTCGAACGGACTGAGTGTGTTGAAACTCTTGCTGCTCGAACGGACTGAGTGTGTTGAAACTTGCTGCTCGAACGGACCGAGTGTTGAAACTCTTGGTGGTCGAACGGTTTGAATGTATTGAAACTCTTGCTTCTCGAACGGACCGAGTGTGTTGAAACTCTTGCTGTTCGAACGGACTGAATGTTGAAACTCTTGCTGTTTGAACGGACTGAATGTTGAAACTCTTGGTGGTCGAACGGTTTGAATATATTGAAACTTCCTGCTCGACCGGTCTGAGTGTGTTGAAGCTCTTGCTGTTCGAACGGACTGAATGTTGAAACTCTTGGTGATCGAACGGTTTGAATGTATTGAAACTTGCTGCTCGAACGGTCTGAGTGTGTCGAAACTTGCTGCTCGAACGGTCCGAGTGTTGAAACTCTTGCTGTTCGAACACACTTCGATCGGGTTAAACCTTCGCTTATTGTTGAAGTCGACACGAAGCTCACGCTTCAAAATACGATACAAAAACCATTCACGAATCTCGTACAATTCTATGAATTTTTGTGGCCTGAATTATCGTTAATTAAGAGGTGCATGAATTAAAGAGAAATTATTCATCTAAATTGTAAATTTCGACATGACAGCAACTGAGACGAGACGCAGAGAGATGCGCAAGATTTCCAGGTGTGAGAGTGTTTTGTTTCTAAGTCCAAAGCAAACTGAATAGGTGTTCTGCTCGTGCTTAGAAAATACTACATTCGCAACCCGTCCTCGACTCAAGTCCATTACATCCAGCGGTCGACCCCACAGACGCATTCATAAATTTTAACTTGCTGTTCATTCAAAACGGGAATTTTCTCAAGTATAAATTAATATTATAATATATTAGCATATTGTGCATATATAGGCATAGGATAGGTGTTTAGGTTCTGTTGGCGATTATTTGTATTTGTAGTACGGGGGTGAAGCATTTATAGCGTTGTGATTCGAACAAAATTCGTCAGTGAAGTACTTGTTCCGGATATGTTCGAACGTCAGCAGTTGTGAGTCGTGTGTAAACCGCTTTTCATTCATAAACAGGGGGTTTGGCGGGTGCATGGAATCACTTTTGGATCTTTGTTTGGAGGACGGGCTGTACATTCGACACTATTAACAACCGGAGCCTTAGCAAGTAAATAAGAAACAGATACCAGCAGACGAAAAGGCTAATTGGTCTTGTCCCAGATTCACGAAGCAGTTACGCAAGCACTTACGAACCTGTCCATCTTTTCTCAATCTTTGTCGGCTTTGTTTACAATTATTAAACAGTTAATGAGCTCCGAAGCACCAGGAGGCTGTTTATAACAATAACAACAGTTGATTGGCAAGTTTTCATGCTTGTAAACTGTTTAATAAATATAAACATAGCCGTCAAAGATTGAGGAAATATGTACACGTTCGTAAGTGCTTGCGTAACTGCTTCGTGAATCTGGCCTGGCGTGAATCTTCGTGAATCTGTCTGAGGTCTCGACACTGGGGCGCCCTCGGCGGTAGTCCCCAGTAAACACAAACAGTAATTGGAGAGAGTAAATTAACTACTGACTAGCAGCCTGAACCAGGGACTTTGTGGGTAAAACTCCGGATGACATGGAGCATCTGCGGCCCTCCAGCCTCCCTCTCTCATCTCATCCGCATCCCAACCTCTTCTCTCCCTCCTTCCTCCCTCACTCCTACTTTCCTTCCCTGTCGCCTCCCTCCCACTACCTCCCTCCTCACACAACAGCAACATGGGAAACTACACACCCGTGCTAGAGAAGCACATCCAAGCCACAGTATGTGTCGGTACTGTGCCTGGCTGTGGGTGTGGGTGTGTGTGTGTGTGTGTGGGTGTGTGGGTGTGTGGTGTGTGGGTGTGTGTGGGTGTGTGTGTGTGTGTGTGTGTGTGTGTGTGTGTGTGTGTGTGTGTGTGTACATTCACAAGCTGTTTGTGAGAATTGAGTTTAGATCCCATATTCCGCTTCTTAACTTTATCAATACTGTGTATCCTTAACCTCTTGATGTTTTAATATATATATATAATATATATATATTTACTTTTGAATCTATATAGGAGTACCACCTCTAATGAATCTATATATGTATTCCATCTTCATTAGTGCACTTCTTAGTTCGCTCCGTCACTCCGTTCTACTGACATATTTCAAATGGAATTCAAATGAGGAATATATGATCACTGATGAAGCGTTGTTCTTGAGAATAGCAGTGGCTGCCTGAGCGTCTCGTGTTGTAAGGGCCGTCATTTGGTGGTCCTGGATATGGGACCAAGCGGAAAGCCTGCAGAAGATTGCCATAGACAACACTGGTATTTTTGTTTTAATTTAACTGAATTGCCAAGTCTAGCCAGGACGGGTTGAAGAAGACAAAGAGAAGACTCTCTTTGCTCGATATATATATCAATATCGATATATCTATCTAGTTGGGGGTCAGGCCACCTGAGAGTGGGGTCAGGCCCCCAACCAGTGGGAATCAGGCCCCCAGACAGGGGGGGGGGTCAGGCCACCTGAGAGTGGGGGTCAGGTCCCCAAACATGGGGGGGGGGTCAGGTCACACTGAGAGAGATCTTGTGATACACGTGAAGTTT
>NW_025556253.1:0-26256 GCF_020424385.1 Procambarus clarkii | reverse complement strand
ACTCAAATGTAGATATAATAGCAGAGATACGTAAGTTCTAATCAGTTGTGTATTGTGAAGTCTTTGAAAATGTAATAAGTTTTACGAAACGCGCCTGTGTCGCGTCAGACTAGAAATAAAAATGAATTTGGAGAAGTGATTTTTGATTTACCTCCAACAGTGAAGCGTAATGTACGAAAGATTGAGAAAATTCGTGTTAGAATTATTAATATTACTTTTTCGGTCATATTTAATAATATATGTCTACAGGAAAGACTGCTACCAAAATATATATATATATATATATATATATATATATATATATATATATATATATATATGTATATATATATATATATATATATATATATATATATATATATATATATATATATTTATATAATATATATGAAATGAAAACTCACACCCCAGAAGTGACTCGAACCCATACTCCCAGGAGCAACGCAACTGGTAACTACAGGGCGCCTTAATCCACTTGACCATCACGGCCGTCAAAAGGAAGTGATAGCCGAGGCTATTTGAGCCACTTCCCCGACGGCAACTCGGATGGTAATCTTGGGCAAAGCATTTTACGAAATCACCTCATTCTTTGGGGTACACATGAGGAACACAAATGCGAACAAGCCTGAATGATCCCCAGGACTATATGCGAATGAAACTCACACCCCAGAAGTGACTCGAACCCATACTCCCAGGAGCAACGCAACTGGTAACTACAGGGCGCCTTAATCCACTTGACCATCACGGCCGTCAAAGGAAGTGATAGCCGAGGCTATTTGAGCCACTTACCCGACGGCAACTCGGATGGTAATCTTGGCATAGCATTTCACCAAATCACCTCATTCTTTGGGGCACACTTGAGGAAACACAAATGCGAACAAGCCTGTGCCCCAAAGAAGTGCCTGTGCCCCAAGTCTGTGCCTGTGTTCCTCACGTGTGCCCCAAAGAATGAGGTGATTTACTAATGCTCTTGCATCAGGGCACAGCTGGAAGAGGAGTTTACCAAGAGGCATGTTGTTTTCAAGGTGAAGAAAAAGAATTGAATAACTGAAACAATGTATTATTCTAATAATACAATCGCACGACATTTCGAACCTACATGGTTAATTCTCAAGTGATGTTACAATACAGAACAATATATTTAATACTGATAGTGGGTCAGGAGAATACAAATGGATCGAACAATGGGATCCGGTGTAAACAAAGGGTATACATTAGGTCGACATGAAAAAGAAAAGAAGCTAATGAGCAGAAGGTTAAATAGGGTACATACAAAGATCAATCAAGCGTAGTAGCGCTGTTTGTCGAGCAGTGTCTCTCTGTTGGCTATTGACGTTCTGGTCGTGTTCTTACTCACATGGTGGGTAGAGTGAATAGTTCCGTAAATTGAGTATTTATGGTACGTTGTTCTACTTTTTATGTGGATTGCTTCAAAAATTTGTAATCTTTCATCTTAGGTTTTGTTTATTATACAAGTGTTTATATTCAACATTTCTTTTGTTAGGAAGATGTCATGGGATTGTCTCATGCTACTTCTGGGGCACCCGATTGAAAATGACAGGTCCAAACGCCTCGTCAGCTTTGTTGACGTTATACCTCAACTTAGATTGAAGGTTACATACATCATGGGGGGGCAAGTGTACATGTATACAACGCTTGACTGCTGTAAAGGGTTCTCCGTTGGCTTCGGGCTGTTTTTGATAAAGATGTCTGTAGTCTTCTTGGTTTTGTAGAATATGATCAGGTCTATGTTTTGGTTAGGAGTAATGCTTTTTAATCCTTTACGGAATATTTTTTTTCATTATTCTTTCTTCTTTATTATGTTCACTGTGCATGGTTGATTTGTAGCATAATTTTATTGGAGGTATTGTGGTTTCTGTTCTAGGTTCAGAATTATACCATTAGTCCAAGCGTCTTCTTATAGCAGCGTTTTGTATTTCCGTGTTCCTATATCCGTTGTTCACCAATACCTGTGTTATTCTTTCAAACTCTCTACTCACGTTGCTCCATTCGGAGCAGTAGGTAAGCGCTCGATGATATAAGCATTGAGAACGCTGGCTTTGTATCTTTGGGGGCACTCACTTTTACCGTTCAGGCATAATCCTATGCTGGTAGGCTTAGTATATACGCTGGTGCTTAAAGAGGTTCCTGTTTTTGTTATTAGTACATCCAGAATGCATCCAAGAAAAATCGGAGTACTGACTCTCTCTCTAGATGGCTTTTTAGATCATTAGATCGTCCGAGTCTTTTACCATGACGAATATGTCATCCACATAACGGCAGTATGTAGAAGTCAACAAATTCCTTTGGAGACTTCAGGCTGAAGGCGCAAGGGACATAAGGAGTCAGCAAGCCGTTGAGTCTCTTCGCCAGTCTGTACGTGGCGAAGTGACTGCCCAGACAAGGTACAAGAGGAGTGTTGTTAACGCTTATGTCGACCGTACTCTCAGCCACAGCTCAGGATGGAAGCAAGTCGATGAAGAACTCTGTAGGGTAAGGCAGGTCCTAGTCAACAACAGCTTCTCCAATGGTTTCGTTGAAGACATCATAAGAAGGAAGGTGGAACGCCATGCAACCACTGAAGAGACAACTAACACAACACCTGTACCCCCTATTAGACTATTTTACAGGAACGTCTTTTCCACAGCTCATAAAACGGAGGAAAGGGTCCTGAAAGATATTGTTAATAGAAACGTTCCCTACAGACAAAAATCAGAAGATACAACTGACGATTTACTATAAAAGCAAAAAAACGGCTAGCCTACTCATGAGAAACTCTCCAGACACAAGCAGAACGTTTTAAAAGAGACCTAAGTCGTCTATGCCTTCAAATGCCCACTTGGGGACTGTAAGTCTCAAAGAACTCAGTATATAGGCAAGACAACAACATCTCTTCCAGGCGATTAACGATGCATAAGCAACAGGGCTCCATTAAGGAACACATAATCTCTTCCCACAACCAGACCATCACCAGAGAAATCTTAGCAATAGATACAGCGATAGCAGGCGGCTTGACATCTGCGAGGCACTACACATCAAGAAGTCAACACCAGCAATCAACAGCCAATTAATGCACAACTATATTCTACCCACTTCAAGACTCCGCTCTAATATAGAAGCATCAAGAAATATGGGATAATATGCCCTCTGCAGTTACTTCCATTCCTACCTTCAATTTACCCAATTAATACCCATTGTTTTGTGTTCTCTCCTGTGTTGAAAGTTTGTTCACCTCATCCAAAACTGTTGTAACATATCACCTCACCCAAAATGCGGGTATAAAATAAAATGAAAGCTGTTTAAATCATAGCATAGTAAGAACTCTGTTTAGTGTTTGCAGGTTATAGTTGTGTGTGTAAACTAAAAGTCTTTGAAAATGTAATAAATTATTACGAAACGCGTTCAAGTGTCACGTCAGACTAGAAATAAAACTGAATTTTGGAGAATTGATTTTTCAGTTACCATCAACAGGGAAAAGAATCATAAGAAATATTGCGAAAATTCGTGTTAGAATTATTAATCTTACTTTTTCGGTCATATTTAATAATATAAACCCTTTAGTATATACACAAGGGTAAACCTATCGCTAGGAGGTCCTATAGCGTATATTTCCTCAACCAAAATAATGCGCATTGCACTAAACATATCTAAATAAAGAATATAACTTATATACATCCTGGACCAATTCAACAGTCAGAGTCCAGGACACAACAATCAAACACTCGTTCAGTTGTTTGATTGGAACACATCTATGTTACGAGTTGTGTTCCACTCTCCTTGATCACTGGCTACGGAGTCTGCTTTCACTAAATAGTTTAGGAGCTACGAAGCGGTACGAGGTCGTCCAAGAATATCATTCTCATGGTCAACCTCGCAGCGCCTGCGAACTCCTCAGGTGTTTTAAAGCGAATGTGGTAGCTACCATGATCAAACTTACGAGGCACACATCTCGTAAGTAGACACATAAGTGCTTCATGAATCATAACCTACATCCGGTCTGTAACTATTAAACTTTATACTATTTTGCAAAACTTGACATTTAACTTAATTTTATTTTTATTAAAACACAACAGATATAATCAGAAGATTTATTAACTTTATATCCCAGGAAAGAGCTCTTTCCATTTACCAGATATGTACACAAATTTAGCATCTCCTAATAGCGTTATATCCAATCTACGGGATCATTTATAACTACATCGACACAACTGCTCACGCGCTTGACCGATAAATGGCTCGAACCCATATTAAGATCAAATATAATCAATTGCTTCAATAGCATCAGAATATGTATTTAACAGATAGAAGATCATTTAATGCTAGGAGTATTTTCTACTATTTAAATTGGGGCATTATCCCGGGGGTGATATAAAATTGGGGCATTATAGGATCGGGGCGTTAGTCTAAACGGAAAAATATATTGATCAAAGTTTGAAAGAAAACAGTTTTTTTTTTTTAAAAGCACACTGAACATGGTCCTGACCCATGGAATTTAATATATATATAATATATATATAGAAGCTAGTAGTACCCGACCAAGTGTCGCTGTGGCTCAGCCATGCATGTGCGTCGCTGAGCCACAGCAATCTTCCCTGTCCCCCAGTCCTCCATCCCATTTCCCCCTCACCCGTATCCTCGGTCTCCTAACCATTCCCCACTCCACAGTCCCCTCGTCCTCCCCACCATTCCCCACTCCACCATCCACTCGTCCTTCCCACCATGCCCCACTCCCCCTGTCCCTTTGTCCTCCCCACCAGTCTTCTTTCCCTCATCCCCTCGTTCCCCCACCATCCCAAACTCCCCCGTCCCCTCGTCCTTCCCCACCGTTACCCCCCTCCCTTGTCCCCTCGTCCTCCCCACCATCCCTCACTTCCGTCCCCTCGTCCTCCCCACCATTCCCCACTCCCTCGTCCGATGCCTTCCAAAATGGTCTGATGTTCCCATCAGAAAATTGGGAACATCAAGTGATCTGATGTTCCCATCACTGAAATATAAGAAAAACAGTTAAAAAATTAAATGATAATATGAAAAAAAATAAAATAAACTATACTTACGAAATGAACAGTATTTTAAACAGCATAACTCAATTCCAACGCAATTCACTCAAAATAATTATATCAAAATGAAAATAAATCCAAATCAATGAAAATTCAATTTAACAATGCAATTAAAAACATTGAAATGTAATCGTAATATAGGTAGTATAGCATGTGTGTTGCTCTTACATGCAACAGATGGCGCTGTTTTTCAAGAAAAGCATAGTTTTACCTGTCACAGGTGTGGCATCTATACTTATACTTACGAAATGAACGGTATGGTAAACAACACAGCTCAATTCCAACAAAATGTCACATAAAATAATTCAATAAAAACTAAATAAATCAAAATCTATGAAAATAAAATATATCAATGCAATTGGAAACATTGAAATAGAATTCATGACATATTTAGTATAGTCTGCATGTTGCTGTTATGTGCAACTGATGGTGCTGTTTTTCAAAATTGCATGTTTTTTCCTGTCAGAGGGGTGGCATCTATATAGTAGATATATAAAAAGACGCGCTTATTTGAATGCAATGTTGGGTCAAAATTTCAAAGCAATCGATAAAGAGGTTTCGATGATTTCTCTCAACTGAAAAACATATGAAAAAAAACAATTTTTCAAAAAAAGCATGTTTTTTTTTCCGTCCCAGACCTGACATTTATATATTATGTATATAAAAACCTGCTCGGATGCGAATGGAGCGTTGTGTGAAAATTTCAAAGCAATCAATGAAGAACTTTCGAAGATTAGCGGTTATGCCCAAACGAACATTTACATTTTTATTTATATAGACTTGCTGAACCTGGCCACACGTTGTTGTGTCTTTGCACCACATGTGCGTTAATGAGCAACAGCAACCTTCCCCTGTCTCCCAGTTCTCCCTATCATTCACCCCTCCCCCTCGTGGTCCCAGCCATTCCTCACTCCCCCGTCCCATTGTCCTCTCAACCATTCCCCACTCCCCTGTCCTCTTGTCCTCCCCACCATTCTCCATTCACCTGTCCCTTCATCTCCATCATGCCCAACTTCCTCATCCCTCGTCCTCCCCAACATTACCCCCTCCCTTGTTCCCTCGTCCTCCCATCATCCCTCACTCCTGCCCTTGTCTCCCCATCATCCCTCACTCCTGCCCCTTGTCCTCCCCATCATCCCTCACTCCTGCCCTCGTCCTCCCATCATCCCTCACTCCTGCCCCTCGTCCTCCCCATCATCCCTCACTCCTGCCCCTCGCCCTCCCCATCATTCCTCACTCCTGCTCCTCGTCCTCCCCATCATCCCTCACTCCTGCCCCTTGTCCTCCCCATCATCCCTCACTCCTGCCCCTCGTCCTCCCCATCATCCCTCACCCCTGCCCCTCGTCCTCCCCATCATCCCTCACTCCTGCCCCTCGTCCTCCCCATCATCCCACACTCCTGCCCCTCGTCCTCCCCATCATCCCTCACTCCTGCCCCTCGTCCTCCCCATCATCCCTCACTCCTGCCCCTCGTCCTCCCCATCATCCCTCACCCCTGCCCCTCGTCCTCCCCATCATCCCTCACTCCTGCCCCTCGCCCTCCCCATCATTCCTCACTCCTGCCCCTTGTCCTCCCCATCATCCCTCACCCCTGCCCCTCGTCCTCCCCATCATCCCTCACCCCTGCCCCTTGTCCTTCCCATCATCCCTCACTCCTGCCCCTCGTCCTCCCCATCATCCCTCACTCCTGCCCCTCGTCCTCCCCATCATCCCTCACTCCTGCCCCTCGTCCTCCCCATCATCCCTCACTCCTGCCCCTCTCCTCCCCATCATCCCTCACTCCTGCCCCTCGTCCTCCCCATCATCCCTCACTCCTGCCCCTTGTCCTCCCCATCATCCCTCACTCCTGCCCCTCGTCCTCCCTATCATCCCTCACTCCTGCCCCTCGTCCTCCCCATCATCCCTCACTCCTGCCCCTCGTCCTTCCCATCATCCCTCACTCCTGCCCCTCGTCCTCCCCATCATCCCTCACTCCTGCCCCTCGTCCTCCCCATCATCCCTCACTCCTGCCCCTCGTCCTTCCCATCATCCCTCACTCCTGCCCCTCGTCCTCCCCATCATCCCTCACTCCTGCCCCTCGTCCTCCCCATCATCCCTCACTCCTGCCCCTCTCCTCCCCATCATCCCTCACTCCTGCCCCTCGTCCTCCCCATCATCCCTCACTCCTGCCCCTCGTCCTCCCCATCATCCCTCACTCCTGCCCCTTGTCCTCCCCATCATCCCTCACTCCTGCCCCTCGTCCTCCCTATCATCCCTCACTCCTGCCCCTCGTCCTCCCCATCATCCCTCACTCCTGCCCCTCGTCCTCCCCATCATCCCTCACTCCTGCCCCTCGTCCTCCCTATCATCCCTCACTCCTGCCCCTCGTCCTCCCCATCATCCCTCACTCCTGCCCCTCGTCCTCCCCATCATCCCTCACTCCTGCCCCTCGTCCTCCCCATCATCCCTCACTCCTGCCCCTCTTCCTCCCCGTCATCCCTCACTCCTGCCCCTTGTCCTCCCTATCATCCCTCACTCGTGCCCCTCGTCTTCCCCATCATCCCTCACTCCTGCCTTTCGTCCTCCCCACTCAGGCGATGCATTCTCAAATGATGTGATGTTCCCATTAGAAAATTGAGAACAAGAAATGTTCTGATGTTCCCATCATAGAAATATAAGAAAAACAGTTAAAAAACGAAATGAAAAACAATTAATAAATAAATGATAAACTATACTCACAAAATGAACGGTATGGTAAACAACACAGCTCAATTCCAATGCAATGTCACACAAAATAATTAAATAAAAAGGAAAATTAATCGAAATCTATGAAAATTAAATTTATCACTGAAATCAGAAACATTGAAATGGCATGATAACATATTTTCTATTGTGAGTGTTGTTCGCACGTGCAACGATATATCCTAACAAAAAGTTTTTACCTCTTACATGTGTGGCATCTATACATATACTTACGGAATGAACGGTATGGTAAACAACACAGCTCAATTCCAATGCAAGTTCATACAAAATAATTAAATGAAAATAAACCGAAATCAGTGAAAATTCAATTTATCAATGCAGTCAGATATATTGAAATGGAATCATAACATATTTAGTATACCGAGTGTTGCTATTATGTGCAACAGATGGCGCTGTTTATATAAAAAACATATTTTTACTTATCACAGGTGTGGCATCCATACAGTTGGTTTACAAAAACACGCGCGAATTCAAATGGAATGTTATGACAACATTTCAAACGTTTATGACGTTTTTTCCTGTCACAGGAGGAGACATGTATATAGTACCTATATAAAAACACGCGCCTATTCGAATGAAACGTTGTGTCAAAATTTCAACGTAATCGGTAAAGTTGTTTCGAAGATTTCCCTCACAAGGAAAATATAGTTTTTGAAAAACATGTTTTTCCCGTCACACACGTGCCATCTATATAGTCTGTGTATAAAAACCCGCTTGGATGCGAATGGAACGTTGTGTGAAAATTTCAAAGCAATCGGTGAAAAACTTTCGGAGATTAACGATTTTGAACAAACGAACGTTTACATTTTAATTATGTACATGTCAAGTACCAATAGCACGAGCACTCAGTGTAATATAGAAAAATAGGCTGAATATTGGGGAGATACAAGTTGCACTTAAATCAGCAGATATAGCTCTTCTGCGCAAGGGGGAGAGGGTTAGTAATGCTTTGGGAAAAAATTATAGACCAGTGGCACTGACATCACACATAATATAAGTTTTTGAAAGAGTGATTAGGAATCAAATTTCCAGTTTTATGAAAAATAATGAACTTCACAACCCAGGACAACAAGGATTTAGAGCGGGAAGATCCTGTCAGTCACGGTTACTCAACCACTATGACAGAATATAGGCCACAGAAGCCTGTGGCCTATATTCTGTGGCCACAGGCCTATGACCTGTGGCCTGCTTTTCCTCTAAGGCCACAGAAGCCTTAGAGGAAAAGCAAATTGCAAATTTTTTATACACAGATTTTGCAAAAGCATTCGACAAACGTGACCTTGGAGTGATAGCGCATAAACGAGTTCAATAGGAATAACTGGTAAAGTGGGGCGTTGGATTGTCAACTATCTGTCAAAAAGAATGTTGATTGAGTGTTAATCAAGTAAGATCAAGCCCAAGTGCAGTGAAAAGCTCTGTACCCTAGGACACAGACCTTGAACTACTGCTATTTATCACTCTTATCTCTGATATAGACAAAACCACTATTCTCAGCTTCGTGTCATCCTTTGCATATGATACAAAAATCAGCATGAAAGATGCCACTGAAGAAGACCCTCAAAACTACAGGCAAATATAAATAACGTATTCGATTAGGCAAATAAAAATAACATGATATTTAATGGTGATTATTCGCACACCCTCCGTCACGATGTGATGGAGTGCGAAAAGATACGTGAATTTAGAGACAATTCTATAACCAATGTTCCAGCGATGTGTAATTATTTCATTCAAAATTATCTGCTACCAGAAATTTTAGCCAAATATTCCCAGTTTGCAAACTGTAGGTAGTAATTAAGTGATTGTAATCTGCCCACTGGATGGGGGGGCCGTGTGCAGGACAAACATATAAATTGTGACACTAGCTCTCCATATATGTCAGTTGCTTAATTTAGAAATTGTACTTGTGGTCGATCTCGAACCCATTGTTGATGTGACGGCTTATATTGAATTTTGTAACTAGCTCATCAAGATTGTAACTTGCTTAGCTAAATGAACTGTGGGGTTCAGTCCCTGAGCCCATTATGTGCCTCTGTAACCCTTTCCACTACCGCCCAAAAGATGGTATGGGGTGCATAATAAATGAACTAAACTAAACTAAGTTCCAGGTACAGAGGTAAGGTGGAAACAAGGAACTTAAAATAAACACAGAGTAAAGGACACAATCAGACCTACTCATGGAAGGAAAGTAGCATGTAAAGGACCTGGGAATTATGATGTCTGACGAACTGACGTTTAGTGAACACAACCGAGCAAATAAAGCGGCAGTCAGGAAAAGGATAGTATGGATTATGAGAACGTTCAAATCCAAAGACCCCACAGCAATGCTAACTCTATTTTAATCACTGGTGCTGTTCCGTCTTGAGTATTTCTCGGTATTCACTTTCCCTTTCAGAGCAGGAGAGATTTCTGAAATAGAAGGAATACAGAAAACATATACAGCACGCATAAAAACGATAAATCATCTGAATTATTGGGACCGTCTCAAAGCTCTCAAAATATACACTTTGAAAGGAGACGATAAAGGTATCAAATAATATACACATGGAAGATACTGGAGAGCCAGGTTCCAAATTTTCATAGTAGAATAACAACATGCTATAGCGAGAGGTAAGGAAGGAAATACAGAATAGAACAAGTGAGGTAGAGGTGTTTAGGAACAATCAGGGAACACTGTCTGAACATCAAAGGTCCACACACAGCTGTTCAACACCCTCCCAGCATGCATAATAAATATTGCCGGAACGAAGGTGGATGAATGCAACATGCATTTGGACAGTGAAAGAAGTGCAAACCAACCAGGCTGTAGTGGGTATGTGTGTGTTCGGGCCGCTTCAAGCAACAGGCTGTTGGACAAAGTTATCATACGTCGAGCCTGGGCCCCGGGCCGGGCTTGTGGAGTAGAACTCCCGAAACCCTCTCCAGGTATGCTCCAGGTAATATAGCTGGCATTGGCAGTTCTACTACTGCGTCGACTATGCTCTTATACTGCTAGAGTCAAATAAGTTAACAAGGAGACATGCATACGAAATACAGGATATCTCGTGCCTTATAAAATGTTGACAGATAACTGTTTGTAAAATGTGGAGACAAGTGGTTACATAACATCCAGATGATTCGAATAGATTATCAAAAATCAAATTGGGTAGCGAGTTAGCAGAGAAGAAATAATAATAATGGTAAAAGGCGGGCCTCTAGAGCTTGAGCTCAATGTTTGTAAACACGCCAGAGTACTCACAGATAAACACACATTACCAAACACACACCAGAGTACTCACAGACACACAGACACACTCTCAAACACAAACCAGAGTAGTCACTATTATAGTCTTGTGGGTTGGTGGTGTTGTCGTCGTTGATCCTTCTCTACGGACAACCCAACCCACAACTCGGTAGAGTGTTTATACCTCACTAGGAGATCACCCTTGGCGCTTCTGGCTCTTGGAGAGGGGCTCAACGTTACACGTTTAGGGGATGCGGCTCCCACACTTAGCCTCGTTGTCACGTGCACACACCCACTCGAGCCGCTGTGACTCCCCACTCTCTCCTTAGGTAATATGATCTCCTCAATCCCCCTTTGACTTATTAGTATTACCTTCTACCTTGTCCACAGCAGTGGTTCTTGGTTCTTTCTCTCTCTCTCTCTCTTTCTGTACTATTTCATGGGAAGCCTCACTAGGACAAGGTCAAATACCAGCAAATTGGGATACATTTACTGGACAAAGCACATACACGATACATACACACATATAATAAAAATGAATCCTATACTCTATAGTATTACAATCAGGTTGCACTCCAACATCATTAGAACTCTATCATCAGCTTATCAAGTGGTATCCTATCTCCTGGTTCACCACCTGATACTATCAACCTCCTTAAGTTGATCAAGTCTACATACACTGTTGCACCATCAGCAAGAGAATATATATATGAATCTATAAATGTGTACAAATAAAATCAGCATTTGAATGCAATAACATATGTCAGTATAAATGTTCATTGACACACAACAATGATCAATCGATCACCCTATCAGTCCTAGAACACATACATCTGTAGGTAATCCAGCCTACGATTGTAACTCTAAACTTCAGTATAAAACACTCCTTGACATAAGAATGCCAACAACCACTCACCTCTCACTGCGTCTTGCACGCTAATGACAACCAAACACTATCAACTCCCTACAAGTAATCCACCAGAACTTCCCTTCCACCTCTGGAAGTTCACTACCCTGATATCTTCAGGTTCTTCCGGGCTTCACTACCAGGATCCACTGCCGCTCCTCCAGGCTGCTACCATGAAGTTTCTTTGAGCAACTACTTTTTTTTTTTTTTTTTTTTTTGAGATATATACAAGAGTTGTTACATTCTTGTACAGCCACTAGTACGCGTAGCGTTTCGGGCAAGTCCTTAATCCTATGGTCCCTGGAATACGATTCCCTGCCGCGAAGAATCGTTTTTTCATCCAAGTACACATTTTACTGTTGCGTTAAACAGAGGCTACAGTTAAGGAATTGCGCCCAGTAAATCCTCCCCGGCCAGGATACGAACCCATGACATAGCGCTCGCGGAATGCCAGGCGAGTGTCTTACCACTACACCACGGAGACTGCCAAACTACTGTGCTTCACCCTTCTGCTAGGGTCCTCCACAGCTCTCTTGGCTGCTACACCATGAAGTTCCCTCGAGCAACTATGGTGCTTCACCACCTCTACAGAAGCACGTGACACTCCTCTTCACTAATTCTCCTCACAGCTCGAGGTCCTCTGCTCCACTACCTTGGAGCCTCATCAATTACTTCATCTGGGCTGGCTTCGAAGTTCTCAGCAACTTCTTCCCCAAAGACAAACCTGCAACCCATCGACACTACAATAAAAATGTTTCCCCTTTAACACATAAACAAAAATAACCACACAATATGCTTGCCTCAAACCTCTATCTGTCCTCTTCATACAGTGAGAGTGGACTCCCCCGTTTTGGGCGGGTCCATACTCCACCTCGCCCGGCGGCGGTCCTCACTCACGCTGGGAGGGTCCTTCGCTGTCAGGAGCCGGGCTCCCTCAGTTGCCTGCCAGCGCTCAGAGGGGACGGACGCCGCCCCGTGTTCCTCCCTCTCTACTCTCTTATTTCAGGCTTTCTGCCTTATTAAAACATGTCTAACTTATCAATAAACATTGCTACTGTCGCTGGGCGCACGACCAACTACAAGCAAGCACTATGAACTGGCTTATATCGTGCTTACCACAGATTGTCTAGTCGAGGGCGCTCCTTCCTCTGACGAAGTTGGTCAGGGCGCTGCCACGGCCCACGATAATGCCTCTGGGCGATTTAATAAACACTTCTCATCGCCTGGGACTTGAGACCACACGTCCCCAGCTCGATTCCACAGCTGGTACGTCTGCACACTTCTCTTCTCTTCGAGATATATCACTAGGGGTTCCCTTCTGACGGGAGCTCAACGGAGCGCGGCTTTCCCCTG
The DNA here is from genome assembly GCF_020424385.1 of Procambarus clarkii. Taxonomy (NCBI): domain Eukaryota; kingdom Metazoa; phylum Arthropoda; class Malacostraca; order Decapoda; family Cambaridae; genus Procambarus; species Procambarus clarkii. Next base: position 12,974 of record NW_025556253.1, on the reverse strand, counting down.
CGATGTCTGGTACTCAAGTGAGGTCAAAGCCCCTCCAGAAGCGAGCCTCACGCCTCCAGCAATATATCCACATCTCCTAGCCAGTCATTTATCTGTTTTCTTTTTCATTGCCCATAATCTCAAATTGTTATACATATCCAAGCAACCGTTTTACATATGTGTTATCACCTCTATATTTGCTAGACCTTCTAATCAGGTCAGGCTTGATGAATAACTCTTAAGGAGGGAGACTCGTTTCTCCTGCAGGCTGAGATCATAACACTCCCCTCCCCTTATTTTTTGAGAGTTATTCCAGTGGCAAAGCTCGGGATAATACATCCGCCCCCACACTGTCTCGTTCTTCAACCGACTGGTTCGACCGGTTGATCTGCTTATGTACTCCCTTAAGAGTCTACAATTAGTTCGTTGCACCTTGCAACATCTTGCTCACAACTCGCCAGAAACATGATCTTCTCATAAACGATCTGACTTCTCTGGCACCTCTTGGCTAGGCTGTCCTCCTTGGACGCCTGTACTCCATCGGTCCACTCTACTTATTGTTTCCACCCTCCGTTTCTTCGTCTTCCTCTCTTCACGTCCAGAGTCAGACATCTACTATCTGTCGTCTTCACATTTCCATCTACTGCCATTATACTTCCGTCTCCTGTCATCATATTTCACTCTCTCGTCTTCACCGACGATCCTCCCTTTCGTCTCCTCATTTATCCGAGACCTCATCCTGTTTGACTTCCATCGAATCCTCGGCTTTCTTCTATTCCACCATGCTTGTATCATCTTCCTCTTCCCACATTTCTCACTTCTATACGACTCCATTTCTTCTCCTTCAACTCTTCTTCGTTCCCTAAAAGTTTCTTCGAGCGCTGTACTACATCCAACAGCACTCGACCGTACATGTCGCTCTACCTCTCCTAGAGTGCTCGTAAGCATCTCTGCACACATACTGTCTCTTCTCCTTTCATTTTCTCGGCTATCACTCTTCTTCACTATCTTTTCTTCACGTTTCCTGTGGAACATGTCAACTCTTGACATCTCAAACAACTTAACTCCACTATCCATATGCCTCTGTGCTCGTGGACCACTTGACGTTCTACTCTCGTCCTCATTATGTCCACATCCTTCTTCATTTCTACTCAGCACAGTTGCATTCACCTTCCGACTCTTAGTTTCAGCAGTCTGGGCTCTACTCAGGTCCGCTCTCTTCACATGATTCTTCTTCGGCTGGGCCATCTTCACTTTTGACCTCACCGAGACTTCATCTTCCTGGGCTGGACCTTCATCAAACAGCCACGCTATATCTACGTCGATATCTTCCACCGGCTGAATCGACACTGTGTCACCTTCTCCAGTGTCTTCCTCGTCGGCCACCTCTGCCTTCGTCACTACCGAGACAGGGTTTCCAATGGCTTGGCGGTCTCCTGACTCATCTCCTCGGATGTCAGTCAGGTTCACACTCTCAGGTGTCCCACCCGTGCCGTGGCCTTCTGGGCACTCCTTTGGCACAGTCTTTGCCATGACTCTTGGCAACACCTTTGTTCCGCACAAGTCACTCCCCAGGATCACTTGGACTCCTGGAACAGGTATGTCGGGGCATACTCCCAACATCACCTCCGCCGACACATACTCCGACCTTAGCTGGGCAGTACAAACGGGCATGTCACTCTCAGACAATAACCCATATACTTTCATCTTCCTCCTGCCAGCTAACCGTCGATCATTCCCAATCAGGCTTCTCGTACTCAAGCTCTGATTAGCTCCGGTATCCCTTAAGATACCAACTTCTACCTCAGGTTGGCCTCTTATACTGATCCAACCTTTGCTCATGAACGGCCTATACCTCTCGTTCACTAAGTTCACCTTCTGTGGTTTGTCTTGGAACACATTAGTATATTTACTTTGGGGGTCACACATGGCCAGGGTCACAACTCTCTTGCCCTGCCTACAATCTCGCATCACGTGACCCAATCCGTTACAATTGTAACACCTCACCTGGGAGAACTCTCTTCTATATGTACCAGAGTAGCTCTGACTTTGTCCACTCGCATGAGAGTTCCTCGAGCCAGGCACACTACCTGCACTCTGTGGGGTTTTACTGGACTCTTGATTCCATGGTTAACGATTAGTTTCTCGTTTGGCTCCTCCATCCTCACTTTCAGACGAAGTGCGCGACCTACTCTTCTGAGTTTTAGGGTACTTACTTTTATCTGCCCATTTATCAAAATTCTTCTCACCCCAGACTCCTCTGGGTCTTTCATAATATCTTCCTCCCCAGACTCCACTGGATCTGCCATTGCTGCGTCTCACCTCATTCTTCACTCTGTTCTCCCTCAAGCTCTTGTATGCTTCAGTAATCATATCCGCTCTATCTGCGGCATCTTTCACCTCCTTTATCCCTGCTTCTTGGATCTTGAGCTTTGTTTCGGGATGCATCATCTCCAAGAACTTCTCCATGACCATCAGTTGCTTCAGGTCAGCGTAAGATCCAACTCCAGCAGCCTCAATCCACTTCTGGAATCGTCTTTCCAGATCTCTTGCTGTCTCAGCAAACGTACACGCTCCAACTTTGATCATCTCTCTGAAGCGATTTCTATAAGCTTCTGGGGTTAACTGAAACGAGCGCAATATGCTGCTCTTTACCGTGGCATAATCCTAGCACTCTTCCAGTGACAATTGGGTGTACGCCTCCCTGGCTGCACCGGTCAATCTTAACTGGACCAGCTGGGCCCATTCCTCCTGTGGCCACTCCTTGATGCTGGCAACTTTTTCAAAATTCTCGAAGAAGCTCTCCGCCTCTTCGGGAACAACAAGGGAATGTCCTTCTCCCTAACTCTAACATCTGGTGAGTGCAATACCTGGGTGGTGCTCTCTGGCAACCCATGTTCAATCCTTTGCTCAGCCAAGGTTCTATTCGCTTCTATCTGCATTTGTTTTGTTCTCTCTTTTTCTTTTTCGACCTGGGTTCTTTCTTTTTCGACCTGGGCTTTTTCTTTTTCTTAACCCTGTTCCAACTCCAGTTCTCTTACTCTGGTTTTCTCTTTTTCTATTTCCAGTCTGGTTTTCTCTTTTTCTATTTCCAGTCTGGTTTTCTCTTTTTCCTTCTCGGCTTCATTTTTCATCTGGAGTTCCAATTTCATCTTTTCCAGCTGGAACTGTCTCTCCTTGTCCTCTTGTTGTTGCTGCATCTGGAGCTCTAACTGGAATCTCTCCAAGCTCCTATTTCGGCTTCTCCTACTACTGCGGCTACTCTTGCTGCTCCTACTCGATCCCTGGGATCTCACTTCATCCTGCCCATCATCCTCCTTTCCACTTTCAGCTTTTTTTTGGGCTCCTTGCTCTGCCTCTTCACTCCTGGCTCTCAACTGTCTAAGGATCTCATCCGTCATCCCAGCCATCTTAGATGCTTTCAACCTAATGCCACATTTTTCTGCTATTTGCTTCAATTGATCCCTCGTGCAACCTTCCAAGTCGTCAGGCTTGCCTGACTCCACAAACGCTTGCACCTTATCCATCTTGTCCTGTGAGTCTTCCCAAGAGAGAGAGTATACACCTGCGGTCACACAGTTTATCTCAGCAAGGGTGTACAAATCCACTCTTGGACAGGGTGTGGGTGTGTCAGTTCACTCTCCCGGACACAGGCCCCCAATTTATTATAGATTGTGGGTTGGTGGTGTTGTCGTCGTTGATCCTTCTCTATGGACAACCCAACCCACAACTCGGTAGAGTGTTTATACCTCACTAGGAGATCACCCTTGGCGCTTCTGGCTCTTGGAGAGGGGCTCAACGTCACACATTTAGGGGATGCGGCTCCAACACTTAGCTTCGTTGTCACGTGCACACACCCACTCGAGCCGCTGTGACTCCCCACTCTCTCCTTAGGTAATATGATCTCCACAATCCCCCTTTGACTTATTAGTATTACCTTCTACCTTGTCCACAGCAGTGGTTCTTGGTTCTTTCTCTCTCTCTCTCTCCTTCTGTACTATTTCATGGGAAGCCTCACTAGGACAAGGTCAAATACCAGCAAATTGGGATACATTTACTGGACAAAGCACATACACGATACATACACACATATAATAATAATGAATCCTATACTCTATAATATTACAATCAGGTGCAGGCGATGAGTCACAATAACGTGGCTGAAGTATGTTGACCAGACCACACACTAGAAATTGAAGGGACGACGACGTTTCGGTCCGTCCTGGACCACTTGAGAATCGACTTGAGAATGGTCCAGGACGGACCGAAACGTCGTCGTCCCTCAATTTCTAGTGTGTGGTCTGGTCAACTTACAATCAGGTTGCACTCCAACATCATTAGAACTCTATCATCAGCTTATCAAGTGGTATCCTATCTCCTGGTTCACCACCTGATACTATCATCCTCCTCAAGTTGATCAAGTCTACATACACTGTTGCACCATCAGCAAGAGAATATATATATGTATCTATAAATGTGTACAAAGAAAATCAGCATTTGAATGCAATAACATATATCAGTATAAATGTTCATTGATACACAACAATGATCAATCGATCACCCTATCAGTCCTAGAACACATACATCTGTAGGTAATCCAGCCTACGACTGTGACTCTAAACTTCAGTATAAAACACTCCTTGACATAAGAATGCAAACAGTCACTCACCTCTCACTGCGTCTTGCACGCTAATGACAACCAAACACTATCAACTCCCTACAAGTAATCCACCAGAACTTCCCTTCCACCTCTGGAAGTTCACTACCCTGATATCTTCAGGTTCTTCCGGGCTTCACTACCAGGATCCACTGCAGCTCCTCCAGGCTGCTACCATGAAGTTTCTTGAGCAACTACTGTGCTTCACCCTTCTGCTAGGGTCCTCCACAGCTCTCCTGGCTGCTACACCCATGAAGTCTCCTCGAGCAACTATGGTGCTTCACCACCTCTACAGAAGCACGTGACACTCTTCTTCACTACTTCTCCTCACAGCTCGAGGTCCTCTGCTCCACTACCTTGGAGTCTCATCAATTACTTCATCTGGGCTGGCTTCAAAGTTCTCAGCAAATTCTTCCCCAAAGACAAACCTGCAACCCATCGACACTCCAATAAAAATGTTTCCCCTTTAACACATAAACAAAAATAACCACACAATATGCTTGCCTCATACCTCTATCTGTCCTCTACATACAGTGAGAGTGGACTCCCCCGTTTTGGGCGGGTCCATACTCCACCTCGCCCGGCGGTGGTCCTCATTCACGCTGGAATGGACCTTCGCTGTCAGGAGCCGGGCTCCCTCAGTTGCCTGCCAGCGCTCAGAGGGGACGGACGCCGCCCCGTGTTCCTCCCTCTCTACTCTCTTATTTCAGGCTTTCTGCCTTATTAAAACATGTCTAACTTATCAATAAACATTGCTACTGTCGCTGGGCGCACGACCAACTACAAGCAAGCACTATAAACTGGCTTACATCGTGCTTACCACAGATTGTCTAGTCGAGGGCGCTCCTTCCTCTGACGAAGTTGGTCAGGGCGCTGCCACGGCCCACGATAATGCCTCTGGGCGATTTAATAAACACTTCTCATCGCCTGGGACTTGAGACCACACGTCCCCAGCTCGATTCCACAGCTGGTACGTCTGCACACTTCTCTTCTCTTCGAGATATATCACTAGGGGTTCCCTTCTGACAGGAGCTCAACTGAGCGCGGCTTTCCCCTGCGATGTCTGGTACTCAAGTGAGGTCAAAGCCCCTCCAGAAGCGAGCTTCACGCCTCCAGCAATATATCCACATCTCCTAGCCAGTCATTTATCTGTTTTCTTCTTCATTGCCCATAATCTCAAATTGTTATACATATCCAAGCAACCATTTTACATATGTGTTATCACCTCTATATTTGCTAGACCTTGTAATCAGGTCAGGCTTGATGAATAACTCTCAAGGAGGGAGACTCGTTTCTCCTGCAGGCTGAGATCATAAGATCACACACCCACACACACTCACAAACACAAACCAGAATACTCACAGACCAGACACACACATACTCACAAACACACACCAGAATACTCACAGACACAAACACACTCATAAACACACACCAGAGTACCCACACACACAAAAAAAAAACAGGGTACTCCCAGACACACCCACATTCACAACACACACACCAGAGTACTCGCATAAACAGGGAGTACTCTGAAGCCTCCCTCTGCATAGAAAACCCCTACCCCAAACCCTCCCTGCCCCCACTCAAATGTTCAGCCAAATCTCCCTCCCCTCACACCCAATCCCCACCCTTCTACCCCTCCCCTCCTCCCAAGTCCTCCCTCTTCCCCTTTCCTTCCCGTCCTCCCTCCCCTTTCACCCCATACCCTCCCTGTCCCTCCCCCTTCAGTGGATCCCCCGCCCCTCATCCCAGTATCCTCTGAGACCCTGTTATCCACCTCACAGGTCCTCACACCCAAGGAACAGCCTCCCCCACCAGCAGAACACTCACCAAGGAGGCGATTTGAGAAGGGACAGAAGAAAGTGAGCCTCAAAGCGATGTACACTAACATAGATGGAATTACAAATAAAGCAAATGAGCTTGGAGAACGGGTACTAGAGGAAAACCCAGACATAATAGCCCTCACAGAAACAAAGATCACGAAAACGATAACAAACGCAGTGTTCCCACAGGACTATTATGCTATGAGGAAAGAGAGGGAAGGAAGAGGTGGGGGTGGTGTAGCTCTACTGGTAAGAAAAGGCTGGGATTTTGAGGAGATGGATATTCAGGGCTGTGAAGGTTTCAGTGACTACATAGCAGGTACCGTAACAAATGGAGGGAAAAAATTATAGTCGTAGTCATATATAATCCACCACCAAATGACAGAAGACCTAGACAGGAATATGATAGAAACAACATGGCCACCATTAACATAATAGAAAGAGCAGCTTCTGTTGCTAGCAGGAATGGATCTGGACTACTAATTATGGGAGACTTCAACCATGGGAAGATAGTTTGGAAGAACAGAGACCCGCATGGAGGACCAGAAACATGGAGGGCTAAGCTGCTGGACGTGGCAACAAGAAACTTTCTAAGCCAGCACATCAAAGAACCAACAAGAATGAGAGGAGAAGATGAACCAGCAATGCTTGATTTGATATTTACCCTAAATGAGTGGGATATAAGAGAAGTTAAGATGGAAGTGCCCTTGGGAATGAGTGACCACAGTGTATTGAACTTTGAGTACCTGGTAGAGCTAGGACTTATCTCCCCCAAAAAAGAACTAGGATTCAAACGGCTGGCATACCGAAAGGGAAATTATGAACAGATGAGAAGTTTCCTAAGTGGAATACCTTGGGACACAGACCTCAGAGATAAGTCTGTACAGGGTATGATGGACTATGTTACCCAAAAGTGTCAGGAGGCAGTAAATAGGTTCATCCCGGCAAAAAGGGAAAAATCCGAGAAGCAACAGAAGAATCCATGGTATAATAGGGCATGTATGGAAGCGAAGAATTTGAACAAAAGGGCGTGGAGGAACTTCCGGAATAACAGAACACCAGAAAGCAGAGAGAGATACCAGAGAACCAGGAATGAGTACGTCAGGGTGAGAAGAGAAGCAGAGAAAAGTTTTGAAAATGATATAGCAAACAAAGCCAAGACCGAACCAAAGCTACTCCACAGTCACATCAGAAGGAAAACAACAGTGAAAGAACAGGTATGGAAACTTCGAACAGGCGAGGACAGGTATACAGAGAATGACAGAGAGGTGTGTGAAGAACTCAACAAGAGGTTCCAGGAGGTCTTCACAATAGAACAAGGTGAGGTAACTGTGATAGGAGAAAGGGAGGTAAACCAGGCGGCCTTAGAAGAGTTCGAAATTACGAGAGAGGAGGTCAAGAGACACCTGCTGGATCTGGATGTTAGAAAGGCTGTTGGTCCAGATGGGATCTCACCATGGATACTGAAAGAGTGTGCAGAGGCACTTTGCTTGCCACTCTCCATAGTGTATAGTAAGTCACTGGAGACGGGAGACCTACCAGAAATATTGAAGACGGCGAATGTGGTCCCAATATACAAAAAAGGCGACAGGCAAGAGGCCCTGAACTACAGGCCAGTGTCCTTGACTTGTATACCATGCAAGTGATGGAGAAGATCGTGAGAAAAAACCTGGTAACACATCTTGAGAGAAGGGACTTCGTGACAAATCGCCAACATGGGTTCAGGGAGGGTAAATCTTGCCTTACAGGCTTGATAGAATTCTACGATCAGGTGACAAAGATTAAGCAAGAAAGAGAGGGCTGGGCGGACTGCATTTTCTTGGATTGTCAGAAAGCCTTTGATACAGTACCGCATAAGAGACTGGTACATAAGCTGGAGAGACAGGCAGGTGTAGCTGGTAAGGTGCTCCAGTGGATAAGGGAGTATCTAAGCAATAGTAAGCAGAGAGTTACGGTGAGGGGTGAGACCTCAGATTGGCGTGAAGTCACCAGTGGAGTCCCAAAGGGCTCTGTACTCGGTCCTATCTTGTTTCTGATATATGTAAATGATCTCCCAGAGGGTATCGATTCATTTCTCTCAATGTTTGCAGACGATGCTAAAATTATGAGAAGGATTAAAACCGAAGAGGACTGTTTGAGGCTGCAAGAAGACCTAGAGAAGCTGAAGGAATGGTCGAACAAATGGTTGTTAGAGTTTAACCCAACCAAATGTAATGTAATGAAGATAGGTGTAGGGAGCAGGAGGCCAGATACAAGGTATCATCTGGGCGAGGAAATTCTTCAGGAGTCAGAGAAGGAAAAAGACTTGGGGGTTGATATCACGAAAGACCTGTCTCCTGCAGCACATATCAAGCGGATAACATCAGCGGCATATGCCAGGCTGGCCAACATACGAACGGCATTCAGAAACTTGTGTAAAGAATGATTCAGAACTTTGTATACCACATGTCAGGCCAATCCTGGAGTATGCAGCCCCAGCATGGAGTCCATATCTAGTAAAGGATAAGACTAAACTGGAAATGGTTCAAAGGTTTGCCACCAGACTAGTACCCGAGCTGAGAGCTATGAGCTACTAGGAGAGACTACGGGAATTAAACCTCACTTCGCTGGAAGACAGAAGAGTTAGGGGGACATGATCACCACATTCAAGATTTTGAAGGGGATTGATAGGGTAGATAAAGACAGTCTATTTAACACAAGGGGAACACGCACAAGGGGACACAGGTGGAAACTGAGTGCCCAAATGAGCCACAGAGATATTAGAAAGAACTTTTTTAGTGTCAGAGTGGTTGACAAATGGAATGCATTAGGGGGTGATGTGGTGGAGGCTGACTCCATACACAGTTTCAAGTGTAGATATGACAGAGCCCGATAGGCTCAGGAATCTGTACACCTGTTGATTGACGGTTGAGAGGCTGGACCAAAGAGCCAGAGCTCAACCCCCGCAAACCCAACTAGGTGAGTACAACTAGGTGAGTACACACACACACACACACACACACACACACACACACACACACACACACACAAAGATCCCCCCCAGAGGAGAAGGAGAAGAGAGTCAGTTTCAGGGTGATGTACTCGAACATAGATGGGATCACAAGCATGACAATTGAACTAAGGGAAAGAGTACAAGAAGTGAACCCAGATGTAATCGAACTCACTGAAACAAAACTCTCTGGAATCATAACGAATGCCGTGTTTCCCCAGGAGTACACAGTAATAAGGAAAGAGAGGGAAGGTAGGGGAGGAGGCGGAGTGGCCTACTCATGAGAAAGGAATGGAGTTTTAATTAAGGAGATGGCCATCCCGGGCTGTGAGGAGTTCAGAGACTACATAGCAGGCACCATAACAATGGGAGGACCAAGAATAGTAGTAGCAGTAATATACAACCCTCACCAAATGACAGAAGACCTAGTCAAGAGTATGAAAGCAACAACATGGCAGTTAACATTATAATTGAGAGGGCAGCCTCTGCTGCCTGTAGAAATAGATCCCACCTGCTCATTATTGGCGACTTCAATCACGGAAGGATTGACTGGGAGAACAAGGAACTGCATGGAGGCGAGGATACGTGGAGAGCCAAACTACTGGAGGTGGTGACAAGAAATTTTTTAACCCAGCATGTCAGAGAACCCACAAGGATGAGAGGCAATGACGAACCAGCGAGACTCGACCTAGTCTTCACTCTGAACGACTCCGACATAATGGAAATCGGTTTTGAGGACCCAGTAGGTATGAGCGACCACAGTGTACTGGTGTTTGAGTACTTGACTGAAGAATGGTTATTGAACTCGAGGAGGGATACCGAAACCAAAAGGTTAGCATACCGAAAGGGAAACTATGAGGGGATAAGAAAATTCCTAACAGATATAGCATGGGAAACATAGCTCAGGGGAAAGACGGCCCAAGATATGATGGATTACATCACGCAGAAGTGCAAGGACGCAGCAAACAAGTTTGTCCCAGTCCAAAAGGAAAACAGAGAAATGAAAATGAGAAACCCATGGTTTAATCAGAGATGTAGGCAAGCTAAGCAGCAAAGTAAAAGGGCATGGAGGAACTATAGGAATAACAGGACACTGGAGAGCAGAGAAAGATACCAGAATGCCAGGAATGAATATGTCAGGATGAGAAGAGAGGCAGAAAGTCTATACGAAAATGACATCGCAAGCAAGTTAAAGACTCAGCCTAAATTGTTGCATAGCCACATCAGGAGAAAAACAACAGAAAAGGAACAGGTTATGAAATTATGGATAGGGGCAGAAGGATTCACTACAAATGACAAGGAAGTGTGTGAGGAATTGAATAAGGAATTCCAGGAGGTCTTCACCTTAGAGCAAGGAGAAATTCCAGAGGTAAGTGAGGGAATAGCTAACCAGGAACCATTGGAAGAGTTTGAGATTACCAGTGGGGAAGTAAGGAAGTGTTTACTAGAGTTGGATGTGACAAAGGCTATAGGCCCAGATGGAATCTCCCCTTGGGTTCTAAAGGAAGGAGCAAGAGAACTGTGCCTACCACTCTCCATAGTGTATAACAAATCACTGGCAACAGGGGAACTGCCAGATATTTGGAAAGCGCTAACGTAGTCCCGATATACAAGAAAGGGGATAGACAGGAGGCACTGAACTACTGACCAGTGTCCCTAACCTGCATACCATGCAAGCTGATGGAGAAGATTGTGCGAAAAAAACTAGTGGAGCATCTGGTGCGAAGGAACTTTGTAACACAGCATCAACATGGTTTCAGGGATGGCAGGTCCTGCCTCACAGGGTTATTTGAATTCTACGACCAGGCAACAAAAATAAGGCAGGAAAGAGAAGGGTGGGCAGACTGCATATTTTTGGATTGTCAGAAAGCCTTTGATACAGTGCCACACTAGAAGCTAGTGCGAAAGTTAGAGATGCAGGCTGGAGTGAAAGGGAAGGTACTCCGGTGGATAGAGGAGTACCTAAGCAACAGGAGACAACGAGTCTGTGTGAGGGGTGAGGTCTCAGATTGGCGAGACGTTACAAATGGAGTCCCGCAGGGGTCAGTCCTTGGACCTATACTGTTTCTGGTATATGTAAATGATCTCCCAGAGGGTATAGATTCGTTCCTCTCAATGTTTGCCGACGATGCAAAAATTATGAGGAGGATTGAAACAGAGGATGATAGTAGGAGGCAACAAGATGACCTAGATAGACTGAGTGAATGGTCCAACAAATGGCTGTTGAAGTTCAACCCGAGTAAATTCAAAGTAATGAAACTAGGCCGTGGAAACAGGAGGCCAGACACAGGATACAGAATAGGAGATGAAGTACTTAATGAAACAGACAGAGAGAAAGATCTAGGAGTTGATATCACACCAAACCTGTCTCCTGAAGTCCACATAAAGAGAATAACGTCTGCGGCATATGCGAGGCTGGCTAACATCAGAACTGCCTTCAGGAACCTGTGTAAGGAATCATTCAGATCCTTGAATACCACATATGTAACACCAATCCTGGAGTATGCGGCCCCAGCATGGAGCCCGTACCTTGTCAAGCACAAGACGAAGCTGAAAAAAGTCCAAAGGTATGCTACTAGACTTGTCCCGGAACTAAGAGGCATGAGTTATGAGGAAAGGCTGCGGGAAATGCACCTTACGACACTGGAAGACAGAAGAGTAGGGGGGGGACATGATCACAACCTACAAAATCCTCAGGGGAATCGACCGGGTAAACAAGGATGAACTATTCAACACTGGAGGGACGCGAACAAGGGGACACAGGTGGAAGCTGAGTACCCAAATGAGCCACAGAGACATTAGAAAGAACTTTTCTCAGTGACAGAGTAGTTAGTAAATGGAATGCACTAGGAAGGACTGTGGTGGAGGCTGACTCCATACACAGTTTCAAATGTAGATATGATAGAGCCCAGTAGGCTCAGGAATCTGTACACCAGTTGATTGACGGTTGAGAGGCGGGACCAAAGAGCCAGAGCTAAACCCCCGCAAGCACAATTAGGTAAGTAGAATTAGGTGAGTACACACACATACACACACACACACACACACACACACACACACACACACACACACACACACACACACACACACACACACACACACACACACACACACACACACACACACACACACACACACACACAAACACACATACAGGATTTAATGCGACAAAATATTGACTTTGAGTATAAACAAGTAGAGAGTGAGGGTAAAATGCCACCATAGGTGTAGACGACGCCCTCACAGTAATTAAAAGGTGAGAGGCATGAGGAAATATGGTGGGGTTGGTCCCCTACCGGTCACCCAGGTATTACGGCCCAGGTGATGGAATAATTACCGTCAGGGAGACAGTAGCGTGGCCGCTAATCTAAACACAAACACGTAACGGCGACCATACTCAGCCCCACCCACCTCAGCCTCACACTAGTCCAGCCATACTCAGCCCCACCCACCTCAGCCACACCCTAGCCCAGCCATACTCAGCCCCACCCACCTCAGCCACACCCTAGCCCATCCATACTCA
>NW_025556251.1:0-20761 GCF_020424385.1 Procambarus clarkii | reverse complement strand
CGCGGGGACCAAATTGCTACCTAATATGGCCATTCTTGCACCGTAAACCGCTACACCTGCGACTTTTGGTCCAGAGAAAAAACTTGCTGACTTGCCGCATTCTTTGGTGTGTGTGTGTGTGTGTGTGTGTGTGTGTGTGTGTGTGGTGTGTGTGTGTGTGTGTGTGTGGTGTGTGTGTGTGTGTTGTGTGTGGTGTGTGTGTCTGTGTGTGTGTGTGTGTGTGGTGTGTGTGTGTGTGTGGTGTGAGAGAGAGAGAGAGAGAGAGAGAGAGAGAGAGAGGAGAGAGAGAGAGAAGAGAGAGAGAGAGAGAGAGAGGAGAGAGAGACGAGAGAGAGAGAGAGAGAGAGAGAGAGAGAGATTTTATACTTTATTGTGGCCTACTTATATATACATATATATATGTGTGTGGTGTGTGTTGGTGTGTGTGTGTGTGTGTGTGTGTGTGTGTGTGTGTGTGTGTGTGTGCGTAAATCACGAAAATGAACACGTGATGAACAATGCGACAGTGTCAGACCACGCAGGAACGATTAAGACAGGAATTTCCTTAAGTACTTTCGTATTTAATAATACATCTTCAGAAGGATGGCTTTGCAATTCAGTGGTGTGGATATGTAGGCAGGAATGAGGTGAGGTGAGAGAGAATGTCTTTAATGAGATAAGAGGATATTAATATGGTATTATTGAGATAAATGTGTAGAACAATGATCTTATTCCAATCGTTTTTTTTTTTTACTGATCAATCAAAAATGGATCTAAATTATACAAAACTACTGCTACACACACACACACACACACACCACACACACACACACACACACACACACACACACACACACACACACCACACACACACACACACACACAAACCAAATGTATGTAATGAAGATAGGTGTAGGGAACAGGAGGCCAGATACAAGGTATCATCTGGGAGAGGAAATTCTTCAGGAGTCAGAGAAGGAAAAAGACTTGGGGGTTGATATCACGCCAGACCTGTCTCCTGCAGCACATATCAAGCGGATACATCAGCGGCATATGCCAGGCTGGCCAACATTACGAACGGCATTCAGAAACTGTGTAAAAGAATCATTCAGAACTTTGTATATCCACATATGTCAGGCCAATCCTGGAGTATGCAGCCCCAGCATGGAGTCCATATCTAGTCAAGGATAAGACTAAACTGGAAAAGGTTCAGAGGTTTGCCACCAGACTAGTACCCGAGCTGAGAGGTATGAGCTACGAGGAGAGACTACGGGAATTAAACCTCACTTCGCTGGAAGACAGAAGAGTTAGGGGGGACATGATCACCACATTCAAGATTCTGAAGGAGATTGATAGGGTAGATAAAGACAGTCTATTTAACACAAGGGGAAAACGCACAAGGGGACACAGGTGGAAACTGAGTGCCCAAATGAGCCACAGAGATATTAGAAAGAACTTTTTTAGTGTCAGAGTGGTTGACAAATGGAATGCATTAGGGGGTGATGTGGTGGAGGCTGACTCCATACACAGTTTCAAGTGTAGATATGACAGAGCCCGATAGGCTCAGGAATCTGTACACCTGTTGATTGACGGTTGAGAGGCGGGACCAAAGAGCCAGAGCTCAACCCCCGCAAACACAACTAGGTGAGTACAACTAGGTGAGTACACACACACACTAGTCTTTCCTCATAGCTTGTGCCCTGCAACTCGGGAACAAGTCTTCTTGCATATCTCTGAACGTTTTCTAGTTTCTTCTTGTCCTTTTGCAGGTAAGGGTTCCATGCCGGCGATGCATATTCCAGATTGGGTCTCACCTTCGCTGTATATAGGATCCGGAAAGTTTTCTCCAGCGTTCTATATAGAACGAAGACGAGACCTTCATTTGAATATCAAGAAGAAACTAGAAAAAGTCCAGAGTTGTGCATCAACACTTGTTCTTGAATGACGGGCTTAAATTATGAGAGAAAAACTGAGGGAACTCGATCTTACCACCCTAGAGGAGAGATAGAGGGGATATGATAACAACATATAAGATTCGAAGGAAAATGATTGAAGGTAGACAATGCAACAGTGTTGGAAGCTAGGGACAGCAGAACGAGGGGTCATAGATGCAAACTGGAGACGCAAATGAGTCACAGGGACGTCAGAAAGAACTTTTACAGTGTCAGAGCTGTCAGTAAGGGGCGAGGCTGATGTCGTTGAAGCTAATTAAACTCGAAGTTGCAAATGTAAATATGAAAAAAGTGTGATAAATGAATCATTGCATTAATCTAAGGTGGGGCTAGGAGCTTAGCTCGACCCTGGAAGCACATCTAGAGGAGTACATCTAGTAGAGTACATCTAGGGAAGTACATTTAGGAGACCACATCTAGGGAAGCACACACACACACACACACACACACACACACACACACACACACACACACACACACACACACACACACACACACACACACACACACACACACACACCACACCACACAGGGGGCCTCGTAGACTGGTGGATAGCGCGCAGGACTCGTAATTCTGTGGCGCGGGTTCGATTCCCGCACCAGGCAGAAATAAATGGGCAAACTTTCTTTCACCCCTGAAAGCCCCTGTTACCTAGCAGTAAATAGGTACCTGTGAGTTAGTCAGCTGTCACGGGCTGCTTCCTGGTGTGTGTGTGTGTGGTGTGGAAAAAAAAGTAGTTAGTAAACAGTTGATTGACAGTTGAGAGGCGGGCCGAAAGAGCAAAGCTCAACCCCCGCAAACACAACTAGGTGAATACAACTAGGTGAATACAACTAGGTGAACACACACACACACACACACACACACACACACACACACACACACACACACACACACACACACACACACACACACACACACACACACAGACACAGACACACACAACACACAACACACCACACACACACACACACACACACACACACACACACACACACACACACACACACACACACACACACACACACAGACACACAGACACACACACACACACACACACACACACACACACAACACACACACACACAGACACACACACACACACACACACACACACACACACACACACACACACACACACACACACACGAGCCTGGAGGGCGGGTACTCAAGTCATGCCCACAGAGGCTGGTGCTGGGCCTCGGGTACGTGGGCATGGTGACTTGACCACGAAATGAGGAGTGACGCCACCGGTGCTTGCCCTCTGGCTCTGTGCTGCACTGGTCGCTATACCCGTCATTCCCAGCCACTACCTCTCCCCGCAGAGCCACACCTCTCCCCGCAGAGCCACACCTCTCCCCGCAGAGCCACACCTCTCCCCGCAGAGCCACACCTCTCCCCGCAGAGCCACACCTCTCCCCGCAGAGCCACACCTCTCCCCGCAGAGCCACACCTCTCCCCGCAGAGCCACACCTCTCCCCGCAGAGCCACACCTCTCCCCACAGAGCCATACCCCTCTCAACCCAACCACACTCTTCCGGCCTAGCCACACCCGCTTCTCTACACAGTCTAACCCCCTTCCCAACCCAGCCACACTCGTCCCCCTACATATCCACACTTATTCCCCTATCCCGGCCACACCCCCCTCCCATCCAGCCACACCCCCATTCCCATCCCAGCCACCCCCCCCACACCCCCCTCCCACCCAGCCACTCTCTCTCCCCCTAGGACACTCCTCGCACCGCTCAGGATGCAGACAATGTGGTGCCGGCGCCGGCGAGGCTTGCTGGCGACGGGGCGGCAGACGACACTACCCGGAATGTTGAGTCTTGGCGGGAAACCGTCCACCCGTGGTGCTGGCGCCGTCCACCCGAGGTGCTGGCGCCGTCCCCGTGCATACTCCAGGATCGGTCTGACATACGTGGTATATAAGGACCTAAATGATTCCTTGACACAAGTCGCTAAAGACAGTTCTTATGTTGACCAACCTGGCATATGCCGCTGCTGTTATCCTTTTGGTTGTGGGCTTCAGGGGGGGGGGGGGGGGGAAAGGTGTGGCGCGATATCAACCCTCGGGTCTTTCTCACTCCCAGATTCTTGAAGGATTTCATCTCTGAAATGGCACCTTTGTCAACAGAGTGCGTGTCTCAGAAGCTGCAAGTGGACTTAACGCCAAGCCCAACACCAACAGTACACGACCTGATGATATAGACCCGTCCCCCATTGCTCGTGAAGCTGTACATCCACGTACAGCTTCACCAGCGTAGGTAGACCTCGATATACACTGAGAGTTTACTTTAGTCCCGTGGACTGTTGACCAGACCACACACTAGAAGGTGAAGGAACGACGACGTTTCGGTCCGTCCTGGACCATTCTCAAGTCGATTGTATCAAGAATGGTCCAGGACGGACCGAAACGTCGTCGTCCCTTCACCTTCTAGTGTGTGGTCTGGTCAACATACTTCAGCCACGTTATTGTGACTCCTCGCCTGCTCCTGGAGTGTGTTCTGGGCTACAATTTATTTGGTGGTTGGTGAGTGTAGACACTTGCGGTGGCCTTAATAACCCCGCAGAGGTACAACTGGGTGTTGCACACCACCGCACAATAACCAGGGGGCCAGATTAACGAAGCAGTTACGCAAGTACTTACGAACGTGTACATCTTTCCTCAATCTTTGACGGCTTTGGTTACATTTATTAAACAGTTTACAAGCATCAAAACTTCCCAATCAACTGTTGTTATTGTTATAAACAGCCTCCTGGTGCTTCGGAGCTCATTAACTGTTTAATAATTGTAAACAAAGCCGCCAAAGATTGAGAAAAGATGTACAGGTTCGCAAATGCTTGAGTAACTGCTTCGTGAATCTGGTCACCGGAGTGCAGCTCTCGCCTGAACATCACCTCACAAAAGACGCTTGCTGTAAATCTTACCTCAAGACTGAGGCAACTGACCTGTCAACAAAGGCTGATTAAGGACCTCGAGCTCACTCACAAGAAAGAGAGAATACCTTCAGTAACAAGCGTCATACAGGACCCCACGAGAGCAGCTCCCGACTCCAGTTTGAGGAGCAACCAGCGGGTAGCCGCCTTGCATGGCCGGCAAGCATTATTGTCAAGTGCAAAACCCGAATATTTCCTGCTGCTGTCCCTCCACCAGCTGAGGACAGGCGTGTCACTGGGCCACCAGCTGAGGACAGATGGGTCATAGACCTACCAGCTGAACACACGTGTGCCTGTCTGACGATCTAATCAACCCCTGAAGTACCAAACCAATCACGGCTGTAGACAAGAGCCTTACCATTCCTAGTCTCCTCCACGGCTGCTGGAGACTTCAACAGGCTCGTAGAAAGTGATCTGGCTCAGATTCCTTCTTACCCGACAAGACCAACGAGCAGGAGAGAGAGAGAGAGAGAGAGAGAGAGAGAGAGAGAGAGAGAGAGAGAGAGAGAGAGAGAGAGAGAGAGAGAGAGAGAGAGAGAGAGAGAGAGAGAGGATACAGTGATACAGAATCATTTGGGCCTTGTCAACCCATCTTTATTTTATTATTATTATTATTATTATTATTTATATATACAAGAATTCTTACATTCTTGTACAGCCACTAGCACACAGCGTCTCGGGCAGGTCCTTAATCCCATGTTCCCCGGAATACGACCTGCCAAATCGCTTAACAACCAGGTACCCATTTTACTGTTGGGTAAACAGAGGCTACAGTTAAGGATTGTCGCCCAATAAATCCTCCCTCGGCCTGGATACGAACCCAGGTTAAAGCGCTTGCGAAACGCCAGGCGAGTGTCTTACCACTGCACCACTGGAACTAACAAGCTATTGTGGTCGCTCCTCACAGGTCCCAGAGAACGTTAATATTACAGTGGTTTATGGGAAGCTGTGTTGGAGAGCGTCGTTATTGCGGTACATTAAGTTTTGATTTTTTTAAGTTTATTTCTACTACAGACCTGGGGCTAGATTCACGAAGCAGTTACGCAAGCACTTACGAACCTGTTCATCTTTTCTCAATCTTTGTCGGCTTTGTTTACAGTTATTAAACAGTTAATGAGCTCCGAAGCACCAGGAGGCTGTTTATAACAATATCAACAGTTGATTGGCAAGTTTTCATGCTGGTAAACTGTTTAATAAATGTAACCAAAGCCGTCAAAGATTGAGGAAAGATGTACACGTTCGTAAGTACTTGTGTAACCGCTTCGTGAATCTGACCCCTGGTCATGCATCTGCACAATGATAATTAACCAATATACATTTCCTTGAGTCCTCCTTGTACAAGTTTAATGATCTCTTAGAGGCGATGAGTCACAATAACGTGGCTAAAGTATGTTGACCAGACCACACACTAGAAGGTGAAGGGACGACGATGTTTCGGTCCGTCCTGGACCATTCTCAATCGACTTGAGAATGGTCCAGGACCAGGACCGAAACGTCGTCGTCCCTTCACCTTCTAGTGTGTGGTCTGGTCAACGATCTCTTAGACTCCGGGGCTATGAGCGTGAGACGGAGGAGGAGGAAGGAAGGAAGATGGGGGACCGAGAGCTACAGTTCGGCCAGGCACGTCTTGGAAGGTGCAGGTAACTTTCCCCTAACGTCGCCTGCTCCTGGAGACACTTTCTCCAGCTCCTCAACGGATGCCTCGCTGATAGCGTCAAGTGCCTTCTTATCTCCTCCACACACATACACACACACACACCGCCCTACATGGACCGCGTCTGCTCTGTCTTGGGTGCCTGCCTTCGCGGTATGTGGGTGCTTGCGTGTGTGTGCCTGCACTCATCTGGTTGTGCTGGCGTGTGTGTGCGTGCACTCAACTAGTTGTGTTTGGGTGTGTACGTGCACTCAACTGGTTGTGCTTGCGCGTGTGCGTGCACTCACCTAGTTGGTACTTGCGTGTGTGCGTGCACTCATCTAGTTGTGCTGGCGTGTGTGTGCGTGCACTCAACTAGTTGTGTTTGGGTGTGTACGTGCACTCAACTGGTTGTGCTTGCGCGTGTGCGTGCACTCACCTAGTTGTACTTGCGTGTGTGCGTGCACTCACCTAGTTGTGCTGGCGTGTGTGTGCGTGCACTCAACTAGTTGTGTTTGGGTGTGTACGTGCACTCAACTGGTTGTGCTTGCGCGTGTGTGTGCACTCACCTAGTTGTGCTGGCGTGTGTGTGCGTGCACTCACCCAGTTGTGCTGGCGTGTGTGTGCGTGCACTCACCTAGTTGTACTTGCGTGTGTGCGTGCACTCACCCAGTTGTGCTTGCAGGCGCCAGCATCTGGCCCCCGGCGCCTTCCAACCATCATTAGTTCAATACAGTGATTCTTTTTTTCACTCGTTATTATTAACCAGCCTCCAATATTAATATGTAAATATTGATATCTACATATTAAAGGTGTGTGTATGGAACTGGCTCCCAGGAACCTGCTCATCTAGTCCCTTCCGCTTAATAAACATATCTTACGCTGAGAAAGTTCTTTCTGACGTCTATGTGACTCATCTGTGCTTCCTGTTTCCAATTATGTCCCCCCCCCCTCGTTCTTGTGTTCCTTTGTGTGTGTGTGGCTCTTGTGCCTGCATGCAGGTGTGTGTGTGTGTGTGTACTTGCCTATATGTGTTTTAGAGTTGTCTCGGCTCCTGAGCCCCCGCCTATGGCAGTCCCTTACCACCCACCATTCACTCTGCAAAGTTCGGTGAGGCTAACCAGAAGCATCTGGCCTCCAACGTTGGACGGACAAATAACCATATCCTCTTTGTTGATTTTCTTTACCTGTCTATGTATATCAAAGTAGTAAAACAAAGGACATAAATGGACGAGAGAGAATACTTTGTGGTGCCAGACAAGAGGTGCCAGGCAAGAAGTGCCAGGCAAGAAGTGCCAGACAAGAGGTGCCAAACAAGAAGTGCCAGGCAAGAGGTGCCAGGCAAGAAGTGCCAGACAAGAGGTGCCAGGCAAGAAGTGCCAGGCAAGAAGTGCCAGGCAAGAGGTGCCAGGCAAGAGGTGCCAGGCAAGAAGTGCCAGGCAAGAAGTGCCAGGCAAGAGGTGCCAGGCAAGAGGTGCCAGGCAAGAGGTGCCAGGCAAGAAGTGCCAGGCAAGAAGTGCCAGGCAAGAGGTGCCAGACAAGAGGTGCCAAACAAGAGGTGCCAAACAAGAAGTGCCAGGCAAGAGGTGCCAGGCAAGAAGTGCCAGGCAAGAGGTGCCAGACAAGAGGTGCCAGGCAAGAGGTGCCAGGCAAGAAGTGCCAGGCAAGAAGTGCCAGGCAAGAGGTGCCAGACAAGAGGTGCCAGACAAGAGGTGCCAAACAAGAAGTGCCAGGCAAGAGGTGCCAGGCAAGAAGTGCCAGGCAAGAGGTGCCAGACAAGAGGTGCCAGACAAGAGGTGCCAGGCAAGAGGTGCCAGACAAGAGGTGCCAGACAAGAGGTGCCAGACAAGAGGTGCCAGACAAGAGGTGCCAGACAAGAGGTGCCAGGCAAGAAGTGCCAGGCAAGAGGTGCCAGACAAGAGGTGCCAGGCAAGAAGTGCCAGGCAAGAGGTGCCAGGCAAGAAGTGCCAGGCAAGAGGTGCCAGACAAGAGGTGCCAGGCAAGAGGTGCCAGGCAAGAAGTGCCAGGCAAGAGGTGCCAGGCAAGAGGTGCCAGGCAAGAAGTGCCAGGCAAGAGGTGCCAGGCAAGAAGTGCCAGGCAAGAGGTGCCAGACAAGAGGTGCCAGGCAAGAGGTGCCAGGCAAGAAGTGCCAGGCAAGAGGTGCCAGACAAGAGGTGCCAGGCAAGAAGTGCCAGGCAAGAGGTGTCAGGCAAGAAGTGCCAGGCAAGAGGTGCCAGACAAGAGGTGCCAGGCAAGAGGTGCCAGGCAAGAGGTGCCAGGCAAGAGGTGCCAGACAAGAGGTGCCAGTCAAGAGGTGCCAGACAAGAAGTGCCAGACAAGAGGTGCCAGGCAAAAGGTGCCAGACAAGAGGTGCCAGACAAGAGGTGCCAGACAAGAGGTGCCAGACAAGAGGTGCCAGACAAGAGGTGCCAGGCAAGAAGTGCCAGACAAGAGGTGCCAGGCAAGAGGTGCCAGTCAAGAGGTGCCAGACAAGAAGTGCCAGGCAAGAGGTGCGAGCAAGAGGTGCCAGGCAAGAGGTGCCAGACAAGAAGTGCCAGACAAGAAGTGCCAGACAAGAGGTGCGAGCAAGAGGTGCCAGACAAGAAGTGCCAGACAAGAAGTGCCAGACAAGAGGTGCCAGGCAAGAGGTGCCAGACAAGAGGTGCCAGACAAGAGGTGCCAGACAAGAGGTGCCAGACAAGAAGTGCCAGACAAGAAGTGCCAGACAAGAGGTGCCAGGCAAGAGGTGCCAGACGGAGCTATTCAGTGTAGGATTTGTAAACAAATTGTAAATGTAAATATATTAACATAAATACGTTTACAATGTAACTTCTTTAAACTACAAAGGTTTTCCGGTAAGGCTTAGGAGCTGGAGCTTGACCCTACAAGATCACTCAAGCAAGCACAACTCGGTGAATACAATTCGGCGAGTATACAGGTCTTCGCGGCTGAGCGGACTGCACTCGGGAATCGTAGTCCAAAGCCCCCGGGTTCGATTCCCGGCCCAGGCAGTAACAGATGGCTAGAGTTTCTTTGACCTGTTGCCACTGTTGACCTAGTAAATAGGTACCTGGGAGTTATACAGCTGCTGTAGGCTGTATCCAAGGGATGTATGCGCGCGTGCGCCCCAGCAAACAAGCAGAGACGCATAGGCAGACATTGTCGTAGAAATACAGAGAAAGTCAAACTGATTCGATCAGCTGTGTGTTTACTATCGATCAGCTGTGTTTACTATCGATCAGCTGTGTTTACTACCGATCAGCTGTGTTTACAACCGATCAGCTGTGTTTACAACCGATCAGCTGTGTTTACAACCGATCAGCTGTGTTTACAACCGATCAGCTGTGTTTACTACCGATCAGCTGTGTTTATTACCGATCAGCTGTGTTTACAACCGATCAGCTGTGTTTACAACCGATCAGCTGTGTTTACAACCGATCAGCTGTGTGTTTACAACCGATCAGCTGTGTGTTTACAACCGATCAGCTGTGTGTTTACAACCGATCAGCTGTGTGTTTACAACCGATCAGCTGTGTGTTTACAACCGATCAGCTGTGTTTACAACCGATCAGCTGTGTGTTTACAACCGATCAGCTGTGTGTTTACAACCGATCAGCTGTGTGTTTACAACCGATCAGCTGTGTTTTTACAACCGATCAGCTGTGTGTTTACAACCGATCAGCTGTGTGTTTACAACCGATCAGCTGTGTTTTTACAACCGATCAGCTGTGTTTACAACCGATCAGCTGTGTGTTTACAACCGATCAGCTGTGTGTTTACAACCGATCAGCTGTGTTTACAACCGATCAGCTGTGTGTTTACAACCGATCAGCTGTGTGTTTACAACCGATCACTTGCGTGTTTACAACCGATCAGCTGTGTTTACTACCGATCAGCTGTGTGTTTACAACCGATCAGCTGTGTGTTTACAACCGATCAGCTGTGTGTTTACAACCGATCAGCTGTGTTTACTACCGATCAGCTGTGTTTACAACCGATCAGCTGTGTGTTTACAACCGATCAGCTGTGTTTACTACCGATCAGCTGTGTTTACAACCGATCAGCTGTGTGTTTACTACCGATCAGCTGTGTTTACTACCGATCAGCTGTGTTTACAACCGATCAGCTGTGTGTTTACAACCGATCAGCTGTGTTTACTACCAATCAGCTGTGTTTACAACCGATCAGCTGTGTGTTTACAACCGATCAGCTGTGTTTACTACCGATCAGCTGTGTTTACATCCCCCAACACGCACACACTCATCGCTAATGTGTTTTTATGAATGACTCGGCAATGTTTCAAGTGTTCACTTATGGTTCGTTCACATGTCATTCATTGATGGTGGTCGTGGGGGTGGTCTGGTGGTCGTGGGGATGGTCTGGTGGTCGTGGGGGTGGTCTGGTGGTCGTGGGGGTGGTCTGGTGGTCGTGAGGATGGTCTGGTGGTCGTGGGGGTGGTCTGGTGGTCGTGGGGATGGTCTGGTGGCCGTGGAGATGGTCTGGTGGTCGTGGAGATGGTCTGGTGGTCGTGGGGGTGGTCTGGTGGTCGTGGGGGTGGTCTGGTGGTCGTGGAGATGGACTGGTGGTCGTGGGGATGGTCTGGTGGTCGTGGGGGTGGTCTGGTGGTCGTGGGGGGTGGTCTGGTGGTCGTGGGGATGGTCTGGTGGCCGTGGAGATGGTCTGGTGGTCGTGGAGATGGTCTGGTGGTCGTGGGGGTGGTCTGGTGGTCGTGGGGGTGGTCTGGTGGTCGTGGTGATGGTCTGGTGGTCGTGGGGGTGGTCTGGTGGTCGTGGGGATGGTCTGGTGGTCGTGGGGATGGTCTGGTGGTCGTGGGGATGGTCTGGTGGTCGTGGAGATGGTCTGGTGGTCGTGGGGGTGTCTGGTGGTCGTGGGGGTGGTCTGGTGGTCGTGGGGGGTGGTCTGGTGGTCGTGGGGATGGTCTGGTGGACGTGGGGGTGGTCTGGTGGTCGTGGGGTGGGTCTGGTGGTCGTGGGGTTGGTCTGGTGGTCGTGGGGATGGTCTGGTGGTCGTGGGGGTGGTCTGGTGGTCGTGGGGGTGGTCTGGTGGTCGTGGGGATGGTCTGGTGGTCGTGGGGATGGTCTGGTGGTCGTGGGGGGTGGTCTGGTGGTCGTGGGGGGTGGTCTGGTGGTCGTGGGGGGTGGTCTGGTGGTCGTGGGGGGTGGTCTGGTGGTCGTGGGGGTGGTCTGGTGGTCGTGGGGGGTGGTCTGGTGGTCGTGGGGGGTGGTCTGGTGGTCGTGGGGGGTGGTCTGGTGGTCGTGGGGGTGGTCTGGTGGTCGTGGGGGGTGGTCTGGTGGTCGTGGGGGGTGGTCTGGTGGTCGTGGGGGGTGGTCTGGTGGTCGTGGGGGGTGGTCTGGTGGTCGTGGGGGGTGGTCTGGTGGTCGTGAGGGGTGGTCTGGTGGTCGTGGGGGTGGTCTGGTGGTCGTGGGGGTGGTCTGGTGGTCGTGGGGGGTGGTCTGGTGGTCGTGGGGGGTGGTCTGGTGGTCGTGGGGTGTGGTCTGGTGGTCGTGGGGTGGTTGGTGGTCTGGTGGTCGTGGGGATGGTCTGGTGGTCGTGGGGATGGTCTGGTGGTCGTGGGGGTGGTCTGGTGGTCGTGGGGATGGTCTGGTGGTCGTGGGGATGGTCTGGTGGTCGTGGAGATGGACTGGTGGTCGTGGGGATGGTCTGGTGGTCGTGGGGGTGGTCTGGTGGTCGTGGGGATGGTCTGGTGGTCGTGGAAATGGTCTGGTGGTCGTGGTGATGGTCTGGTGGTCGTGGGGATGGTCTGGTGGTCGTGGAAATGGTCTGGTGGTCGTGGTGATGGTCTGGTGGTCGTGGAGATGGACTGGTGGCCGTGGAAATGGTCTGGTGGTCGTGGGGATGGTCTGGTGGTCGTGGGGATGGTCTGGTGGTCGTGGGGGGTGGTCTGGTGGCCGTGGAAATGGTCTGGTGGTCGTGGAGATGGTCTGGTGGTCGTGGGGATGGTCTGGTGGTCGTGGGGATGGTCTGGTGGTCGTGGGGGGTGGTCTGGTGGCCGTGGAAATGGTCTGGTGGTCGTGGATGTCTGGTGGTCGGGGATGTCTGGTGGTCGGGGATGTCTGGTGGTCGGGGATGTCTGGTGGTCGGGGATGTCTGGTGGTCGTGGGGGGTGGTCTGGTGGTCGTGGAGATGGTCTGGTGGTCGTGGGGATGGTCTGGTGGTCGTGGAAATGGTCTGGTGGTCGTGGAAATGGTCTGGTGGTCGTGGAAATGGTCTGGTGGTCGTGGGGATGGTCTGGTGGGCGTGTTGCAAGTGGTGGATGCTGAATGAAATCTTGTATATTAAAATAATTAATCATATTGCATCGTATGAGTTCAGCGTGTGTGTGTGTGTGTGTGTGTGTGTGTGTGTGTGTGTGTGTGTGTGTGTGTGTGTGTGTGTGTGGGTGGTGTGTGTGTGTGTGTGTGTGTGTGTGTGTGTGTGGTGTGTGGTGTGTGTGTGTGTGTGTGTGTGTGTGTGTGTGTGTGTGTGTGTGTGTGTGTGTGTGTGTGTGTGTGTGTGTGTGTGTGTGTGTGTGGGTGTGTGTGTGTGGTGTGGTGTGTGTGTGTGTGTGTGTGTGTGTGTGTGTGTGTGTGTGTGTGTGTGACACTAGACGCACGCAACATTCCGACAAAAGAACAATGAACACTGAAAAGTTGTTCATCATCATCATGCATGTTGAAGAACAACTGTTCAGTAGAATGCATAGAATGTGGTTTGGCCATTGGCTGGCTAGTTGTTGGTTAGTGCGTGACTATTGGCTAGTCGGTGACCGGCTATAGTGGTTTACTAACGCCTTGGGATAGTGTTCCTTTAATGTCTGCCTACCCCTTGAGTGGCTAGTGGCTAGCTAGTGATTTAGCAGTTGCCGAGTGACGGCTTGCTAGCCAGCTAGAAGGATCATTAGAGCCCGGCTAGTGGCAGGCTAGCTAGCTGGGGTGAAAGATGGATAGATAGGCGTCTATCCACCTTTCACCATCACGAGGTACACGTGTTCGTGATCACCATCACAAGGCAAACAGTCAAATTATCCCTACAGCCCCGTCAACGACTGGTCTACAGCCCCGTCAACGACTGGTCTACAGCCCCGTCAACGACTGGTCTAAGCCACGATCTTATACAAGCCAACCCATCACTGGACCTTGTGTTACAACCCCACAGGCAGAGGGTGGGTGGGTTTAGCCCCAGGGGAGGGGGGAGGGTTTACCAATGGGGGGGACTGTGAGGTTTACAGTCTCCAATGACCTGGGTAGACCAGTCTACCCAGTAGATTAGGTAGACATAGACCAGTTGGGTTTTAGAGCTAGTTTTGCGCTAGTGTTGTTAAGACATTAACAGGGATATGCATGTCGTGTCTTGCTTACCGAGGTACAGGCGGATTTGTTCTCGATTCACAATCTTTGGATCTCAGGGTTCGATTCCCAGGTGGGAGAGAGAAATGGTTGGGCATGTTTCCTTTCACCTGATGCCTCTGTTGGAGGGTCAGTAGTTCGACCTTGGGAGGAGGGGGGGGGGCTGAACCTAGGTGACACATGTAGGGGTTCAGATGCTTGGAGGGCTAGCCTCGCCCAACTCTGCAGGGTGACTGATGGGTGGTGAAGGACTGCCATACGCTGGGTCGAGATCAACCTTAATTGTCACCCTTCACGGGACTGTACCCAACACACTCTGGCATAACCTGGGGGATCGAACCCAGGCACCAAGAGTACATACGAGAGAACTCGTCTCGTGGAGCAAGCTACAAACTCAGTATATAATAAACTGGCCTAAGGTGAGATGTTGCAAGATATAATCACCAGTCGTTAATAACAATACATATAATGAAGATCAAGACGCCAGTATCATCATTAAAGCCGAGAGCATCTAGAGCTGAGTCATCCCGGTGGCGGCCCAGCATCATATGAAGATCTTGATGAGGCCAGATGAATCACTCTTACAGAAGACGAGCAATGACTTCAACTACAGATGGCCTGTTAGGTCCAAATGATGCCCATATTATTGATCTAATCCAGGGTGATACTGGAAGCTATCTCCCCCAGGGTGACACTGGAAGCTGTCTCCCCCAGGGTGACACTGGAAGCTGTCTCCCCCAGGGTGATACTGGAAGCTGTCTCTCCCAGGGTGACACTGGAAGCTGTCTCTCCCAGGGTGACACTGGAAGCTGTCTCCCCCAGGGTGACACTGGAAGCTGTCTCCCCCAGGGTGATACTGGAAGCTGTCTCCCCCAGGGTGACACTGGAAGTTGTCTCTGAGGGTGACACTGGAAGCTGTCTCCCCCAGGGTGACACTGGAAGCTGTCTCCCCCAGGGTGACACTGGAAGCTGTCTCCCCCAGGGTGACACTGGAAGCTGTCTCCCAGGGGTGACACTGGAAGCTGTCTCTCCCAGGGTGACACTGGAAGCTGTCTCCCCCAGGGTGATACTGGAAGCTGTCTCTCCCAGGGTGACACTGGAAGCTGTCTCCCCCAGGGTGATACTGGAAGCTGTCTCTCCCAGGGTGACACTGGAAGTTGTTTCAGAGGGTGACACTGGAAGCTGTCTCCCCCAGGGTGACACTGGAAGCTGTCTCCCAGGGGTGACACTGGAAGCTGTCTCTCCCAGGGTGACACTGGAAGCTGCCTCTCCCAGGGTGACACTGGAAGCTGTCTCTCCCAGGGTGACACTGGAAGCTGTCTCCCAGGGTGACACTGGAAGCTGTCTCCCAGGGTGACACTGGAAGCTGTCTTCCCCAGGGTGATACTGGAAGCTATCTCCCCCAGGGTGACACGGGAAGCTGTCTCCCCCAGGGTGATACTGGAAGCTATCTCCCCCAGGGTGACACTGGAAGCTGTTTCCCAGGGTGACACTGGAAGCTGTCTCCCGCAGGGTGACACTAGAAGCTGTCTCCCAGGGAGACACTCGAAGCTGTCTCCCGCAGGGTGACACTGGAAGCTATCTCCCCCAGGGTGACACTGGAAGCTGTTTCCCAGGGTGACACTGGAAGCTGTCTCCCAGGGTGACACTGGAAGCTATCTCCCCCAGGGTGACACTGGAAGCTGTCTCCCCCAGGGTGATACTGGAAGCTATCTCCCCCAGGGTGACACTGGAAGCTGTTTCCCAGGGTGACACTGGAAGCTGTCTCCCCTAGGTGACACAGGAAGCTGTCTCCCCCAGGGTGACACTGGAAGCTATCTCCCCCAGGGTGACACTGAAGCTGTCTCTCCCAGGGTGACACTGGAAGCTGTCTCTCCCAGGGTGACACTGGAAGCTGTCTCCCCCAGGGTGACACTGGAAGCTGCCTCTCCCAGGGTGACACTGGAAGCTGCCTCTCCCAGGGTGACACTGGAAGCTGTCTCTCCCAGGGTGACACTGGAAGCTGTCTCCCCCAGGGTGACACTGGAAGCTGTCTCCCCCAGGGTGACACTGGAAGCTGTCTCCCCCAGGGTGACACTGGAAGCTGTCTCCCGGGGGTGATACTGGAAGCTGTCTCTCCCAGGGTGACACTGGAAGCTGTCTCCCAGGGTGACACTGGAAGCTGTCTCCCAGGGTGACACTGGAAGCTGTCTCCCAGGGTGACACTGGAAGCTGTCTCTCCCAGGGTGACACTGGAAGCTGTCTCCCAGGGTGACACTGGAAGCTGTCTCCCGGGGGTGATACTGGAAGCTGTCTCCCCCAGGGTGACACTGGAAGCTGTCTCCCCCAGGGTGACACTGGAAGCTGTCTCCCCCAGGGTGACACTGGAAGCTGTCTCCCCCAGGGTGACACTGGAAGCTGTCTCCCGGGGGTGATACTGGAAGCTGTCTCTCCCAGGGTGACACTGGAAGCTGTCTCCCAGGGTGACACTGGAAGCTGTCTCCCAGGGTGACACTGGAAGCTGTCTCCCAGGGTGACACTGGAAGCTGTCTCCCAGGGTGACACTGGAAGCTGTCTCCCAGGGTGACACTGGAAGCTGTCTCCCAGGGTGACACTGGAAGCTGTCTCCCGGGGGTGATACTGGAAGCTGTCTCCCCCAGGGTGGACACTGGAAGTTGTCTCCCCCAGGGTGACACTGGAACCTGTCTCCCCCAGGGTGACACTGGAAGTTGTCTCCCCCAGGGTGACACTGGAACCTGTCTCCCCCAGGGTGACACTGGAACCTGTCTCCCCCAGGGTGACACTGGAACCTGTCTCCCCCAGGGTGACACTGGAACCTGTCTCCCCCAGGGTGACACTGGAACCTGTCTCCCCCAGGGTGACACTGGAACCTGTCTCCCCCAGGGTGACACTGGAACCTGTCTCCCCCAGGTGACACTGGAACCTGTCTCCCCCAGGGTGACACTGGAACCTGTCTCCCCCAGGTGACACTGGAACCTGTCTCCCCCAGGGTGACACTGGAACCTGTCTCCCCCAGGGTGACACTGGAACCTGTCTCCCCCAGGGTGACACTGGAACCTGTCTCCCCCAGGGTGACACTGGAACCTGTCTCCCCCAGGTGACACTGGAACCTGTCTCCCCCAGGGTGACACTGGAACCTGTCTCCCCCAGGGTGACACTGGAACCTGTCTCCCCCAGGGTGACACTGGAACCTGTCTCCCCCAGGGTGACACTGGAACCTGTCTCCCCCAGGGTGACACTGGAACCTGTCTCCCCCAGGGTGACACTGGAACCTGTCTCCCCCAGGGTGACACTGGAACCTGTCTCCCCCAGGGTGACACTGGAACCTGTCTCCCCCAGGGTGACACTGGAACCTGTCTCCCCAGGGTGACACTGGAACCTGTCTCCCCCAGGGTGACACTGGAACCTGTCTCCCCCAGGGTGACACTGGAACCTGTCTCCCCCAGGGTGACACTGGAACCTGTCTCCCCCAGGGTGACACTGGAACCTGTCTCCCCCAGGGTGACACTGGAACCTGTCTCCCCCAGGTGACACTGGAACCTGTCTCCCCCAGGGTGACACTGGAACCTGTCTCCCCCAGGGTGACACTGGAACCTGTCTCCCCCAGGGTGACACTGGAACCTGTCTCCCCCAGGGTGACACTGGAACCTGTCTCCCCCAGGGTGACACTGGAACCTGTCTCCCCCAGGGTGACACTGGAACCTGTCTCCCCCAGGGTGACACTGGAACCTGTCTCCCCCAGGGTGACACTGGAACCTGTCTCCCCCAGGGTGACACTGGAACCTGTCTCCCCCAGGGTGACACTGGAACCTGTCTCCCCCAGGGTGACACTGGAACCTGTCTCCCCCAGGGTGACACTGGAACCTGTCTCCCCCAGGGTGACACTGGAACCTGTCTCCCCCAGGGTGACACTGGAACCTGTCTCCCCCAGGGTGACACTGGAACCTGTCTCCCCCAGGGTGACACTGGAACCTGTCTCCCCCAGGGTGACACTGGAACCTGTCTCCCCAGGGTGACACTGGAACCTGTCTCCCCCAGGGTGACACTGGAACCTGTCTCCCCCAGGGTGACACTGGAACCTGTCTCCCCAGGGTGACACTGGAAGCTGTCTCCCCCAGGGTGACACTGGAACCTGTCTCTCCCAGGGTGACACTGGAACCTGTCTCTCCCAGGGTGACACTGGAACCTGTCTCCCCCAGGGTGACACTGGAAGCTGTCTCCCCCAGGAACCTGTGACACTGGAACCTGTCTCCCCCAGGGTGACACTGGAACCTGTCTCCCCCAGGGTGACACTGGAACCTGTCTCTCCCAGGTGCAGGGTGACACTGGAACCTGTCTCCCCCAGGGTGACACTGGAACCTGTCTCCCCCAGGGTGACACTGGAACCTGTCTCCCCCAGGGTGACACTGGAACCTGTCTCCCCCAGGGTGACACTGGAACCTGTCTCCCCCAGGGTGACACTGGAACCTGTCTCCCCCAGGGTGACACTGGAACCTGTCTCCCCCAGGGTGACACTGGAACCTGTCTCCCCCAGGGTGACACTGGAACCTGTCTCCCCCAGGGTGACACTGAACCTGTCTCCCCCAGGTGACACTGGAAGCTGTCTCCCCCAGGGTGACACTGGAACCTGTCTCCCCCAGGGTGACACTGGAAGCTGTCTCCCCAGGGTGACACTGGAACCTGTCTCCCCCAGGTGACACTGGAAGCTGTCTCCCCCAGGGTGACACTGGAACCTGTCTCCCCCAGGGTGACACTGGAAGCTGTCTCCCCCAGGGTGACACTGGAACCTGTCTCCCCCAGGGTGACACTGGAAGCTGTCTCCCCCAGGTGACACTGGAACCTGTCTCCCCCAGGGTGACACTGGAAGCTGTCTCCCCCAGGTGACACTGGAACCTGTCTCCCCCAGGGTGACACTGGAAGCTGTCTCCCCCAGGGTGACACTGGAACCTGTCTCCCCCAGGGTGACACTGGAAGCTGTCTCCCCCAGGGTGACACTGGAACCTGTCTCCCCCAGGGTGACACTGGAAGCTGTCTCCCCCAGGGTGACACTGGAACCTGTCTCCCCCAGGGTGACACTGGAAGCTGTCTCCCCCAGGTGACACTGGAACCTGTCTCCCCCAGGGTGACACTGGAAGCTGTCTCCCCCAGGGTGACACTGGAACCTGTCTCCCCCAGGGTGACACTGGAAGCTGTCTCCCCCAGGGTGACACTGGAACCTGTCTCCCCCAGGGTGACACTGGAAGCTGTCTCCCCCAGGGTGACACTGGAACCTGTCTCCCCCAGGGTGACACTGGAAGCTGTCTCCCCCAGGGTGACACTGGAACCTGTCTCCCCCAGGGTGACACTGGAACCTGTCTCCCCCAGGGTGACACTGGAACCTGTCTCCCCCAGGGTGACACTGGACCTGTCTCCCCCAGGGTGACACTGGAACCTGTCTCCCCCCCAGGTGACACTGGAACCTGTCTCCCCCAGGGTGACACTGGAACCTGTCTCCCCCAGGGTGACACTGGAACCTGTCTCCCCCCAGGGTGACACTGGAACCTGTCTCCCCCCCAGGGTGACACTGGAACCTGTCTCCCCCAGGGTGACACTGGAACCTGTCTCCCCCAGGGTGACACTGGAACCTGTCTCCCCCAGGGTGACACTGGAACCTGTCTCCCCCAGGTGACACTGGAAGTTGTCTCCCCCAGGGTGACACTGGAACCTGTCTCCCCCAGGGTGACACTGGAACCTGTCCCCCCCAGGGTGACACGGAACCTGTCTCCCCCAGGGTGACACTGGAACCTGTCTCCCCCAGGGTGACACTGGAACCTGTCTCCCCCAGGGTGACACTGGAACCTGTCTCCCCCAGGGTGACACTGGAACCTGTCTCCCCCAGGGTGACACTGGAAGCTGTCTCCCCCAGGGAATATTTTATAACAGACACGAAAGGGTTAAAGTATTTCCTCCGTTTAATTTTTCCTTCATATATATAATATATATATAAATAATGTTACACATATATTAGTGTGTGTCTCTCTCTCTCTCTTGACCTTCTCTTGACCTTTTCCTTAACATTATCTGCATGTGACTTATCTTATTCTATATTTATGTTGGTGTGGCTCATAATTCATCTGATAGTGATGCTCTCTCTCTCTCTCTCTCTCTCTCTCTCCTCTCTCTCTCTCTCTCTCTCTCTCTCTCTCTCTCTCTCTCCTCTCTCTCCTCTCTCTCTCCTCTCTCTCTCTCTCTCTCTCTCTCTCTCTCTCTCTCTCGCCTCTCTCTCTCTCTCTCTCTCTCTCTCTCTATCCGTGTTAGTATTCAAATTGTACGACGGTTGGGATATAGCCAATCACAGTCGAGTAAACCTCTGACGTCATTCTCCACAGAGAGCTGACAAATTAGCGGCAAATCAATTTCCCGTTGCAAGTCCCTTTTTTAGTTGTGTCTCTCCCTGGAAGAGAGCAGCCGCTGGAGGTGACGGGTTCCAGGCCTGGCGGGCGGCCCGGCCTGGCCCTTGTTGGGAGATTATGCGTAAAAAGAGACGAACGATGAAGGGGGAAAGTGGAGGTTGAGGAGGACCCCGAGGGAGCAGCAAGGCGGCCCCACCCACTCACCCACCACGTCAACACCGCCGTCAAGAAGGATTTGGTTCTCCCCCTCCATCCTCTCGTATCATTCTTGCTGGATAGGAATCCAGCAAGAATCCTCCTTCTTCTCCTGAGGGAGAAGGGGAAGGAGGGAAGGAGGGAGAGGGTTGAGAAAGGTGGCGTTGGAGGTGGGTGGGGTAGGGGGGGCCGTCTTCTGAAGGAGGCGTACTCAAAGGGTTGTCCGCTATCTTGCCTGGCTGTCGGGCGCACTAGGCAGGGGGCATGAAGGTATTTATTAGTATGTTGTAAGCTCTTCGATC
>NW_025556250.1:0-13698 GCF_020424385.1 Procambarus clarkii | reverse complement strand
TAGCCTGTCTTTATCTACCCTATCAATTCCCTTGAGAATCTTGAATGTGGTGATCATGTCCCCCCTAACTCTTCTGTCTTCCAACGAAGTGAGGTTTAATTCCCGTAGTCTCTCCTCGTAGCTCATATCTCTCAGCTCGGGTACTAGTCTGGTGGCAAGCCTTTGAACCTTTTCCAGTTTAGTCTTATCCTTGACTAGATATGGACTCCATGCTGGGGCTGCATACTCCAGGCTGTGTGTGTGTGTGTGTGTGTGTGTGTGTGTGTGTGTGTGTGTGTGTGTGTGTGTGTGTGTTTTACTAGTTGTGTTTACTAGTTGTGTTTTTGCGGGGATGAGCTTTGCTCTTTCGGCCCGCCTCTCAACTGTCAATCAACTGTTACTAACTACTACTTTTTTTTTTTTTTTTTTTTTTTTTCCCACACCACACACACACACACACACACCCCAGGAAGCAGCCCGTGACAGCTGACTAACTCCCAGGTACCTATTTACTGCTAGGTAACAGGGGCACTTAGGGTGAAAGAAACATTGCCCATTTGTTTCTGCCTCGTGCGGGAATCGAACCCGCGCCACAGAATTACGAGTCCTGCGCGCTATCCACCAGGCTACGAGGCCCCCCATGTGTGTGTGTGTGTGTGTGTGTGTGTGTGTGTGTGTGTGTGTGTGTGTGTGTGTTTTGTGTGTTTGTGTGTGTGTGTGTTTGTGTGTGTATGTGTACTCACCTAGTTATATTCTCTTAAGTGTGCTTGCGGGGAATGAGCTTTGGCTGTTTGGTCCTGCCTCTCAACTGTCAAACTGGTGTACAGTTTCTGGAACCTATTGGGCTCTATCATATCTACACTTGAAACTGTGCATGGAGTTGGCCTCCACCACGTCACTAGCCTAATGCGTTCCATTTGTTAACTACTCTGACCCTTAACACAAAAATGTATAATGTTTCTGTGGCTCATCTGGGTACTAAGTTTACACCTATGTACCCTTGTCCGTATTCCACCCATGCTAAATAGTTTGTCTTTGTCTACCCTGTCAATTCCCCGGAGAATTTTGTAGGTGGTTATCAGGTCTCCCCTTACTCATCTATCTTCTAGGGACGTGAGGTTTAGCTCCTGTAGCATTTTCCTCGTATCTCACTCCTCTCAGGTCTGTGACTAGTGTGGTGGCATACCTCTGAATCTTCTCTAACTTTGTCGTGTGTTCAGCTAGGTAAAGGCAGCTGGAGCTGCATATTCCGGGATTGGTCTGACACAAGTGGTACACAACGTCCTGAATGATTCGTTACACAAGTTTCTAAAGGCATTCATTAGGTTGGCCAATCTAGCATATGCCGCTGATGATATCTTTTTGATGTTGGTTTCTAGGGACAGGTTCAGTGTGATATCATCCCCAAGATCTTTCTATTTGACTCTTGCAGGATTTCACCTAGATGGTACCATGTGTTCAGCCTCCTGTTCCCGTCGATTAATTTCATTACTTTTACCGTTTCCTGAGTTGAACTTTAGTAGCCATTTTCTAGACAATTCCTCTGCTTTGCCAGGTCGTCCTGCATTCTGTCTATCTTCATTTGTCTTGACTCCTCTGATAATTTTTGCATCATCAGCAAACATTGAGAGGATTGAGTCTATACCCTCTGGAAGGTCATTTACATATATCAGAAACAGCTTATGTTCAAGTACAGAGCCCTGTGGGACTTCTCTGGTGACATCTCGCCACAATGATGTCCCCCCCCCCCCCCCCTCCTTCACAGATACTCGCAGTTTGCTGTTGCTTAGATACTCCCTGATAATCTGAAAAACCTTTTACTCGAGCCTGTTTCTCCAATTTTTGTAAAGCCTTTTACGGGGTACGGTGTCAACGGCTTTCTGATAGTCCAAGAAAATGCATTTAGCCCACCCTTCTTTTCTTGCCTAATTTTGTTTGCTTGGTCAAAAAATTATATTTAAGCCTATCAGACACGATTTCGTATTCTGAACCCATGCTGGTGGTCTGTGTGTGTGTGTGTGTGTGTGTGTGTGTGTGTGTGTGTGTGTGTGTGTGTGTGCACATGGGTACATACGTACTCGCATATATATGACTGTACGATCGAACTTTAGTTCTTGGAAACCGCCTTGCTTGTAACTGATTGACTAATGCAGTAACGCCTGCCTTATTCCTCTATCATATGCGCTTGTGAAATAGCGAATGGTGCACGCATCCCTCTCCTTCTCATTTAGTATACGGAGCCTCCTACGATCGTCAGTGCGGGTAATTACTGTTGTATCACACGCACCAACGACCGTAGGAGCCTTCGTATACTTGAGGCTGTGTTCATTCAGGAGCTGACACTAGTAATCAACAGCCAGATGAATTCGACTTCAAGCATACAACTGTTCGATGGTCCTCCATTGATCCAGAGGGAAGATGTAAGACCTGACAGCGGAGTCAAGCAACAACCACCTCACTCTATCCTTCGGTGCTCCTACGATTAAGGGGGTCTGGTGAATCATAGGAAACATAGAGTGAGATGAACCCGATACTTATATATATATATATATATATATATATATATATATATATATATATATATATATATATATATATATATATATATATATATATATATATATATATAATATTTACCATTCCTATGAATTTGTTTTAAATATTTAATTTCAGTAAAACTCGGCTTGTTAGTACAATCGGGCTTTGCATACTTAGCCATGTAGTGCGTTCTGGCTATTAGGTACAACATATATAACACGCATATAATCAACCGAATCGCGAGTTTGATGACATATCTCTCGCGGGTCCAGAGATAACTTCTGAGTTATTCTGTGATCACAAAACACACCTGTAGCTAAGACTGTTATTTCCGATAATGCTATGAGATTGTTTGGGCAGAAATGGATCAGATTCTTTTTGCGGATAAGGTTATGATTGCTTTTGCAGATGAGTTTATGATTGCCTTTGTGGATAAGATTAGGTTTTTTTTTTTTTGGTAACTTCGCGCATTCCCGAAGCCTACAGTCAACAATCAACAATCCTTCTAAGTTTTGCTGATAACTCGGGATAATGTAAGCAATTGTTTTAAGCTCGCTTACTTCCACAAGTTTTCGCTACCAACACTTAGCAGATAAGTAACAATAGTTCAGTGCATTTCATCTGGAATCAAGCTATACAAGGGCTGGATGGTAGAGCTACGGTTTTAATCCCCGACCATCCAGTATTTGGACCCCATTCCTTCCCCGTCCCATCCTAAATCCTTATCCTGACCCCCGCCCCCCCTTCCATGTGCTATATAGTCGTAATGACTTTGCTCTTTCTCCTGATAGTTTCCTTCCTTTCCTTTGATCTATACAACCTGTACACGAATGTGATCTTTTATCCAGGAATGTTATCGTGTACTTTCGCAGTTGAGTCGCCATATTTCTCACGTAGTGAGAGTGGAGGAACGCTTGCTACCAGCTCTCAATAACCCAGACTAGACAACTGTTGCTACTCCATTTATGTCACGAGAATCCTTCATATATATAATTTTTTTAGGGTGGGTGGCTGGAGATTACATATGTTATATGTAACACTGATTTATTACACTGCTGGTTCACCTAGCAGTGTTATTTCGGCCATTATTTTCTTGTCTTTCAAGTCTCTGAATTGATAGTTAAGTCTTGAATTGGTTGTTAATGTCCGTATTTATTATAGAACGATAAAACTGTATTTGCAGCTGTTTAACAGTCTTTTTTTAGAATCTGTGTAATCATTTCAAGCTTTCATGTGCCCTTTATTGCAATATTATAATGATATGTTTAATCGTGTTGAAACATTGCCAGGTAAGAAATGAGCAAAATTAGGTCGTCTTATATCCCTACTCTCACACACACACACACACACACACACACACACACACATATATATATATATATATATATATATATATATATATATATATATATATATATATAATAGATATATAATATATATATATATATATAGTATATTTTGGTAGCAGTCTTTCCTGTAGACATATATTATTAAATATGACCGAAAAAGTAAGATTAATAATTCTAACACGAATTTTCTCAATCTTTCGTACATTACGCTTCACTGTTGGAGGTAAATCAAAATCACTTCTCCAAAATTCATTTTTATTTCTAGTCTGACGCGACACGGGCGCGTTTCGTAAAACTTATTACATTTTCAAAGACTTCACAAATACACAACTGATTAGAACGTATCTCTGATTTTATATCTACATTTGAGTGAGGTGGGAGGGGTGATGTGGCATTAACACAAGACAGAACAAGAGGGGATATTAATAGGGTATTAAAAGTATCAACACAAGACAGAACAGAAACAAGGGTATTGAATAGAAGTGTTTGTAGAAAGCTTTCTACAAACACTTCTATTCAATACCCTTGTTTCTGTTCTGTCTTGTGTTGATACTTTTAATACCCTATTAATATCCCCTCTTGTTCTGTCTTGTGTTAATGCCACATCACCCCTCCCACCTCACTCAAATGTAGATATAAAATCAGAGATACGTTCTAATCAGTTGTGTATTTGTGAAGTCTTTGAAAATGTAATAAGTTTTACGAAACGCGCCCGTGTCGCGTCAGACTAGAAATAAAAATGAATTTTGGAGAAGTGATTTTTGATTTACCTCCAACAGTGAAGCGTAATGTACGAAAGATTGAGAAAATTCGTGTTAGAATTATTAATCTTACTTTTTCGGTCATATTTTAATAATATATATATATATATATATATATATATACTATATATATATATATATATATATATATATATATATATATATATATATTATATATATATATATATATGAATAACTGAAAACTCACACCCCAGAAGTGACTCGAACCCATACTCCCATGAGCAACGCAACTGGTAACTACAGGATGCCTTAATCCGTTTGACCATCACGACCGGACATAAGGAAGTGATAGCCGAAGCTATTTGAAAACACTTCCCAGCCGGCACTCGGATGGTAATCTTGGGCATAGCATTTTATCAAATCACCCCATTCTTTAGGGCACACGTGAGGAACACAAATGCGAACAAGCCTGAATGGTCCCCAGGACTATGCGACTGAAAAGGACAATATTCGACATGTCTGGTCGTAATGGTCAAGCGGATTAAGGCGTCCTGTAGT
Organism: Procambarus clarkii; assembly: GCF_020424385.1. NCBI lineage: Eukaryota > Metazoa > Arthropoda > Malacostraca > Decapoda > Cambaridae > Procambarus > Procambarus clarkii. The sequence goes on along the minus strand of NW_025556250.1, from coordinate 8,552 downwards.
TACCAGTTGCGTTGCTCCTGGGAGTATGGGTTCGAGTTACTTCTGGGATGTGAGTTTTCAGTCGCATATAGTCCTGGGACCATTCAGGCTTGTTCGCATTTGTGTTCCTCACGTGTGCCCCAAAGAATGAGGTGATTTGATAAAATGCTATGCCCAAGATTACCATCCGAGTGCCGGCTGGGAAGTGTTTTCAAATAGCTTCGGCTATCACTTCCTTATGTCCGGTCGTGATGGTCAAGCGGATTAAGGCATCCTGTAGTTACCAGTTGCGTTGCTCCTGGGAGTATGGGTTCGAGTCACTTCTGGGGTGTGAGTTTTCAGTTATATATATATATATATATATATATATATATATATATATATATATATATATATATATATATATATATATATATATATATATATATATATATATATATTGTCGCACCTAGTAGCCAGAACGCACTTCTCAGCCTACTATGCAAGGCCCGATTTGCCTAATATGCCTTGTGATTTTCTTTTTTTTTCAAAATATTTTTCAAATTGGTGATTTTGAAGCATTATTCTTATATTTTGTTAAGAACATAAATTATTGACTTAGATATGATAGTTTTAGGTTAGGTTAAAATAGGTTAGGTTAGGTTAGGTTAGGTTAGGTAGGGTTGGTTAGGTTCGGTCGTATATCTACGTTAGTTTTAACTCAAATTAAAAAAACTTAACTCAAACATAATGAAATGGATAGCATTATCATTTCATTTGGAAAAAATTGAAAAATATATAAATTCAGAAAACAGGCTTACTTACTTACTAGGCAAATCGGGCCTTGCATAGTAGGCCGAGTACTGCGTTCTGGCTACTAGGTACAACATATTTATATAAATATTGAATATGACCAAATGGGTAAGATTAATAATTCTAACACGAGTCTTCTCAATAATTCTTTCGTATTTCTTCACTGTCGAGGGTAATTGAAAAATGAATTCTCTAAAATTCATTCTTTTATTTTGACGCCTGAACGCGTTTCGTAATGCTTATTACATTTTCAAACACTAATTTACACATAACATACATCATACTTATACTCGATTTGGATGAGGCGATATGACACAAACGTTTTGGGGTGAGGTGTCAGAACTATGCCAGAACATGAATCAACGGGTTTGAAAACATAAGGATGGAAGTAACTGCAGAAGGCCTATTGGCCCATACTTCCTCTTACTGCTTTCTATGTTGGTTTGGGGTCTTGAAGTGGGTTGAATACAGTTGTGCATTAATTGGCTGTTGATTGCTGGTGTTGACTTTTCGATGTGTAGTGCCTCGCTGATGTCAAGTCTCCTGCTATCGCTGGATTTATAAATGATTTCTGTGTTGCTTGTTAAGATTCTCTGTTGATGGTCTGGTTGTGATCCTCACAACTACTGATCCGGGTCTGTAGTTTAACGGTTTCTGTCTCTCCTTCAAGGACCCTTTCCTATAGACTGGCACCACATTAGACATTTTCCCGCAGTCAGGAAGTTCTCCCGTTTTTAGAGAGGAATGGAATGTCATGGCAAGTGGGCTGCACAATGCTTCAGCTGACTCTTTTAGTATTCAAGGCGATATTATGTCTAGTCCCACGGCTTTTGTCTCACCCAGTTCCTGCAGTTGCTTTTTTACTTCTTCTTCTGTGTCACTGCTACTTCAATGAAGCTTTCCTGTGGTACTGCTGTTTGGCTTTGGCATTAAGCGCTGTGGCAAATCAGGTTCCAGCTTGAATATTTCCTGAAAGCTTTTGTTAAGTTCCTCGGATACCTCCTTATCATTTTCCGTGTGTCCTCCCTCACTTTTGTCAAGTTGCATAACCTGATCATTCACAGTCATCTTCCTCCTGATATGGTTATGGAACAGTTTAGGGTCTGAGCCTTGTATGCAATGACATTCTCGTACTTCTTCTCTTCCGCTCCTCCTAGTTGCTGTGTACTCGTTTCTAGCCTCTTTGTACAAATTCTGATTTTTTCTGTTTTGTTTTCTCTATATTTCTCACATGCCCTTTGCTTATCTTTGCTTCCAGACACTGTCTGTTGACTCATTGGCTAATACGTCTTGCTTCCCTTACTCTTTAGTGGTGGTATAAATCTTTCTTCTGCATCCTTGGGTTTTCCATTACATAGTCCATCATATCCTGTATGGATGTTTCTCTGAGTTCTCTCCTCCGTTCAATCCCCTCACAGGCATTCACTGATCTTCTGGTATTCTTCTGGTTACTCTTTCTTTGGTCTTCATCGACCAGAGATTGGCCAGTATGCAGTCTCCATATCATTGTCACTGTGTGTGTGTGTGTTTGTGTGTGTGTGTGTGTGGGTGTGTGTGTGTGTGTGTTGTGTGTGTTGTGTGGTTGTGTTGTGTGTTGTGTGTGGGAAGAAAATAGTAGTAGTAGTAGTAGTAGAAACAGTTGATTGACACACACACACACACACACACACACACACACACACTAACACACATCTCTCCCAGTGTTTGCGTGTTAACATCTGGACGGTAATACACACACACACACACACACACACACACTTAAGTACACACTCACGAAAGAGAAAATATCTGACCAATTGACCCCAAAGTGCCCATATATTACCAGAAGCGTAGTATAGAAACATTGTGAGATTGGAAATGACAAAAACCAAGAGGTTAAATGGAATTGAATTTTTGTCCCGGCCAGAAAGATGGAGAAAAATAGAGTATCGAGGCCGATACACAAACAACAAGGAAGAAGCGATGTGCCGATCAGCTGGTCATTGTGTCTTGCAAGCATACCATGCAACGTGAAGGGAAGATGTTGCATAAAAAGATGTTGAATATAGAGAAAAGATCCTTTAAAACTGAAACACAAACATAGGTCTAGGAACAGTACATTCTGCCTCACAAACCCGATAGAATTGTCTGACAGTGTGGCTGAAATCAGACAGAAAGGAACGGGTAGAACCCAGAGTTTGGACAAGCAGGAGCTCTTTAATATTATGCCCAAAATGAGGCAACTTGATCAGGAAGGAAAACCGGCTGCTAAGTAAGAGAAAAGGTGATATTATGACTACGATCGAAATACCTAAGCAATTGAAACCAGAGAGTCACAGTGAGGGAGCAGTAACCAGAGTAGCGAGGCGGTATCAGCCAGCTCCCACAGTGGATTACTTCCAGGACCAATCGTATTTGTGTTATATTTTAATAATTTTACAAAAGGAATAAACTACTATTCTTGTTTGTTTATTAACATGACGCGAGAAGCCAGGGAAGAATCACCAAGAACTGCAATGTTCTATGAAGTGGCTGTTAGAGTTCAACATGAAAACTGAGATATAAGGAAGCCTTATGGTAGGAACAGAAACTCAGACACAAAATACCAATGAGCAAGAGGCATTGGTATTCTACATCTGTATCAGCACGACGCATAGAACACAGGGATAGATCCCACACACACAATGTAGCTCTTGAAGCACCAATCATCTGGATGGGTGCTGAATATGTCAGCTGCATGTGTTGTGTTATGTGCCTAATAAGGGACTTCCTTCAGCGATTTGAAGGAAGGTAATATCAGTATCAAGTATATAATATATATATATATATATATATATATATATATATATATATATATATATATATAATATATATATATATATATGTATATATATATATATATATAATATATGTAAGACGAATCTGAGGTAAGAGATACACGACCATATTTAGTTCAACCAGATAGCTACGAGTAATGACTAAATGAAAGGTCCTTTCGTGTAGTCATTACTCCTTAAAATACATTAAAAGAACAATGTTTCTTTCTCTTTACGTAATGACTCAAGTAAAAAGGAAAGAAAAGGAACAAGACCAACTCCTCAACATGTCTCATCAAACTGTTAGAGCAGATAACAACACACTACCGCTATGGTTGTAACGTCTCGAAAACGCAAAGATATTAAATGAAATGGGAGGAGTAGACAGGGGAAGGGGAAAGTTTAGAATGTGAGAGAGAGACTGAGATCAAGGAGGAAATTGGAAGAGCAGAAAGTAAGAGTGCTAGAATAGGAGAAAGACAGAAAGGTTGAAGGATGAAAGGAGAAGTAAAAAGTGTAGCTAAGGGTGCTGCCACCATTCATTCAATTTCAGTACATACACGACAAGGAATGGAACTTGTCTGTACTTTAAACTGTCATCAATGTTAGCATGTATCAACTTGAATCATGTTCTTGTATATGCAAGAATCTTTAAGTCAGTAAGGTCAGAGGGCTCTCACTCTAGCTTTCAAAATAAGAATATTTTTTGTGGACGATATCAAAGCGAATTAAAAATATAAGTTAATCTATTAAATATTCAATATTAGATCTTTATTCTTAGGAATATCATATTTAAATCATAACTTCAGACGCTAATTGACACAAGAATACTAGTCCATACTTTAGTCCATCTAATACTAGTCCATCAGGCATCAGGCTCTTTATGTATGTACCTTACCTAAATAAACATTTATTTATTTATTTATTTATTTATTTATTTATTTAATATACAATGTGAGTTACCACACAAGACATTGAGGACTCTACGGCTGACTGCCCTCTGAAAATCACACATCTTAAATTGGAAACACCTAATACGTCACCTTAAGTTAAACTCACTAAAGATTGAGACTAAGTTGGATAGAGAGAGAGGGCGGGGGGGGGGGGGGGGGGGGGGGGGGCGTGGATCACGGTTGACAGTCCCCACATGGCCTGACGGCCTGGTCTGTGGGACTCAAGACCAGCGTTCTCCACTGCTGTTCTGCTCTCCTCTGTGTCTGTCTCTCTGATCTGATCTCGAATGTACAGTTCCGTGGGTATTTATGGGGGAACTGGGAGTTAAGCTCCACCTAATAAGAAGATAATCTCAGGCTCTCTACCTACCACACCTTAACCAGCGGCTTGTTTGATGGACACAACCCAGCCAGTCGTCTGCAATTATCGGCTTAGAGGAAGGCAAGATCATTCACCTGACCTGACCTCTGTAATTAACACTCCAGAGGTGTGACATTATAATTGCTAAGGTCAGACAACCTGGCGCCTATTAAATATCCTGTCTGGCTGACTTATGTTGTGTGTGAAATATTCAATAAAACACCATTATAGTGTTACATTATTATACAACACACTACCACTGGGGTTATAACAACACACTACCACTGTGGTTATAACAACACACTACCACTGTGGTTATAACACACACACATACCACTGTGGTTATAACAACACACTACCACTGTGGTTATAACACACACTACCACTGTGGTTATAACAACACACTACCACTGAGGTTATAACAACACACTACCACTGTGTTATAACAACACACTACCACTGTGGTTATAACAACACACACTACCACTGTGGTTATAACAAACACACTACCACTGTGGTTATAACAACACACTACCACTGTGGTTATAACAACACACTACCACTGGGGTTATAACAACACACTACCACTGTGGTTATAACAACACACTACCACTGTGGTTATAACAACACACTACCACTGGGGTTATAACAACACACTACCACTGTGGTTATAACAACACACTACCACTGGGGTTATAACAACACACTACCACTGTGGTTATAACAACACACACTACCACTGTGGTTATAACAACACACTACCACTGTGGTTATAACAACACACTACCACTGTGGTTATAACAACACACACTACCACTGTGGTTATAACAACACACTACCACTGTGGTTATAACACCACACTACCACTGGGGTTATAACAACACACTACCACTGTGGTTATAACAACACACACTACCACTGTGGTTATAACAACACACACTACCACTGTGGTTATAACAACACACTACCACTGTGGTTATAACAACACACACTACCACTGTGGTTATAACAACACACTACCACTGAGGTTATAACAACACACACTACCACTGTGGTTATAACAACACACTACCACTGTGGTTATAACAACACACACTACCACTGTGGTTATAACAACACACACTACCACTGGGGTTATAACAACACACTACCACTGTGGTTATAACAACACACTACCACTGGGGTTATAACAACACACTACCACTGTGGTTATAACAACACACACTACCACTGAGGTTATAACAACACACTACCACTGAGGGTTATAACAACACACACTACCACTGAGGTTATAACAACACACTACCACTGAGGGTTATATATATTATATATTTGTAAAGACAGTTGAGTTAACCCAGACTCAACACGACTACAGAATAACTATGACAGTTTTCGAATCCCTGTGATCCTCTAGCCTGAAGCCTTCGACGAGCCCAAGAGCTGAAGCTCAACCCCTCGCAGCCACACCTACGTCAGCCATAGCGTCGATGGCGTTTATGAAAACAAATGAAAATATATTTTAACAATGAATTGTTCAATACACCAGCCCATTCTCCCTGTTTTGGGAGCACTTATAGGGAGGCTGAGGACCATAGTACATATACCGACATATAACGGAGTTAGAAAGTAGAAATCGGTCTTATTGAAGTTGGAAAGGAAAACGATTTTTCCTTTTATTATATTTCCTATTTTCCGATTATTTAGAAATAATCGGAAAACGATTTGCTACTTATGTTACAAGGCCAGACTAAACTAACCTTCCTGGGCCTAATTCGCGCTTTCTGAGGCCTAATGTGGTACATATGTGTGCTATACTAGGCCTAGGAATATTTGTGTGTGTTTTTTTTAGCTTCATTTTTTTCGGACTCAATAGAGTGAACAGTACGAAGTTCTACTACCTAATTACATAGTACGTCATAATTTGTACTATGGTGCACATTGTTACACAGAGGTACTATCTAAATACAAGGATGGTGGATATAATATTCCATTCTCATGTGTCTCTGGAGGAAATAGAAGGGTAGAAATAGGCTAAGCTATTCTGTCCCTCTGAGATGTATTTTATTGACTCAATAGAACTTGAACTTGAAGAAACATTGCTATGGGTGTTGGTAACACTGGTAGGGAGGGAACTATGAGGGGAAAGCACTAAGCAATTATGACTATATTGCAATGGGAAGGGATCAGGATAAGGATATAGGATTGGACGGGGGAAAAAGGAACGATGCCCAACCACATGGACGGTCGGGGATTGAACGCCGACTTGCATGATGCGACCCGGCACTAGGGGTCACCAGGTCATGTACAGGTCACTGGGGTCATCAGGGTATAATCAGAGTATATATTCCCCTATTAATAATCAGGTATAAATCCCCAATTCTCTCACTGTCTCAAAATAGTAATGTCGTCCCGTACCCCAGACCAGTCACCCTGCGAAGTTGGGTGAGTCTAGCCCTACGCGACTGGCCTCCAACCTAACACAGACAGACAGACAGACAGACATTCTCTCTTTTGTAGAGAGATCAAATGCTTCTGACAGGGAGAAGGCGTCCCTAGTGCGCCTCTTTGTTAACGTACTGGCAAATGTAAACCAACTCGCAGGGTACAGAGGGAGATCTGACGGATATTTTAACAGGAGCGGCCTGGCCCTCCGAGGCACCGCTGCCGCTCACAGGGCCGCAGGATACTAGAGGCTCTGAATATTGTGTGTGAAAATACCGTGGAGTTCGATAACTGTTGAAATTGCTAATACTGCGGAGGGAGCTACGACTTAGGGAGAGTGAGAGAGAGAGAGAGAGAGAGAGAGAGAGAGAGGAGAGAGAGAGAAGGGAAATAGAAGAGAAGCTAGAGGGAGAGGAGAATAGGGACAAATTAGAATAGAATATATATCAATCTAGACAATACACCGTTGGAAACATGTAGGCTCTGATGGTGTTTTTCTAGAGCGAAAGGAGCTGACCCTTGCCAGTCAGATCCTGTCTACTCATGGCCAGATAGAGCCAGCAGGAGCCCCTGACGCGCTCCTGGGGCCACAGTGTGCATGGGAACCCTCTCTCAAGGTTCCGGTCAGTTGAACTTGAAGACTGTCAACACAGCCAGCTAAGGAAACTTTGTCCTGAGTTTCACCACCACTTATATCACCATCACCAATCATCAACACCACCACCCAGCACCACCAGCACCACCACCACCACCACCCAGCACCACCACCACACACCACCACCACCACCACCACCACCATCAACACCACCACCCAGCACCACCAGCACCACCACCACCACCACCCAGCACCACCACCACCACCGCAGCCACCACCACCACCATCAACCCACCACCACCCAGCACCACCAGCACCACCACCACCACCCGCACCACCCCCACCACCAGCAGCACCACCACCACCACCATCAACACCACCACCCGCACCACCAGCACCACCACCACCACCACCCAGCACCACCACCACCACCAGCAGCACCACCACCCACCACCATCAACACCACCACCCAGCACCACCAGCACCACCACCACCACCACCATCACCAGCATCATCATCAACACCACATCCATCACCACCGTCATCACACCACCACCCAGCACCACCACTACCACCACCACCATCATCAACACCACCACCCAGCACACCAGCACCACCACCACCACCACCACCAC